>VMDR010001409.1:0-128866 GCA_007922815.1 Macrotus californicus | reverse complement strand
ATATAAGTTCTTTGGCTTCTACATTTCCTATACTATTCTTAACCTCCCTCTGTCTATCTTCTGCCTACCATTTATGTTTCTTATTCCTTGTACCTTTTCCCCCTCTCTCCCCACCCACTCCCCTGATGATAACCCTCCATGTGATCTCCATTTCTGTGATTCTGTTCCTGTTCTAGTTGTTTGCTTAGTTTGTTTTTGTAGGGGTTTTATTAGGTTCAGTTGATAGTTGCTAGTTTGTTCTCATTTTACTGTTCATAGTTTTGATCTTTTTTTTTCATAGGTAAGTCCCTTTAACATTTCATATAATAAGGGCTTGGTGATGATGAACTCCTTTAGCTTTTTCTTGTCTGGGAAGCACTTTATCTGCCCTTCCATTCTAAATGATAGCTTTGCTGGATAGAGTAATCTTGGATGTAGGTCCTTGCCTTTCTTTTCATGACTTTGAAAACTTCTTCCCAGCCCCTTCTTGCCTGCAAGGTTTCTTTGGAGAAATCAGCTGATAGTCTTATGGGCACTCCTTTGTAGGTTACTGTCTCCTTTTCTCTTGCTGCTTTTAAGATTCTCTCCTTATCTTTCATTTTGGGTAATGTAATTATGATGTGCCTTGGTGTGTTCCTCCTTGGGTCCAACTTCTTTGGGACTCTCTGAGCTTCCTGGACTCCCTGGAAGTCTATTTCCTTTGCCAAATTGGGGAAGTTCTCCTTCATTATTTTTTCAAATTAAGTTTTCAGTTTCTTGCTCTTCCTCTTCTACTACTGGCACCCCTATGATTTGGATTTTGAAACGCTTAATGGTATCCTGGAGGTTCCTAAGCCTCTTCTCATTTTTTTGAATTTTTGTTTCTTCATTCTGTTCTGGTTAAATGTTTATTCCTTCTTTCTGGTCTAAACTGTTGATTTGAGTTCCAGTTTCCTTCACGTCACTGTTGGTTCCCTGTACATTTTCCTTCATTTCACTTTTCATAGCCTTCACTTTTTCCTCTATTTTGCAATCATATTCAACCAATTCTGTGAGCATCCTGATTACCAGTGTTTTGAACTGTGCATCTGATAGGTTGGCTATCTCTTCATCGCTTAGTTGTACTTTTTCTGGAGCTTTGATCTATTCTTTCATTTAGGCCTTTTTTTTTTTTTTTTGGTGTGCCTGTTACGTAGTAAGGGGCAGAGCCTTAGGTGTTCACCAGGGCAGGGCAGCCACGTCGCTGCATTGTGATGGTTTGTGGGGATGGGGATCGAGAGGGAGCAATGCCGCTGGCTCTGCTCTCTGCCAGTTTTCAGTCACTTCCCCCACTACTCACAAGCAAATGGGGCCCTTCTGGTGCTGATTCCTGGGTGGGTGGGCTTGTGCACATTCTAGGACCCTTTGGGTCTCTCCAGTGGACTCTCCTGTGAGGCTGGGAGTCTCTCCCGCTGCCGCCTCAACCCCCACAGGTGTTTCCAGTCAGATGTTTGAGGCTTTATTTCCCTGCACTGGAGCCCTGGGTTGCGCGGTCTGTCTCATTCCCCAGTTGTTCCTCTCGGTTTATCTGCACGAGGGTGTGGGACCGCCCGGTCTGCCAGATGCCTTCCATGAGTCCTCTCCACCCGGCTGCCCGTCTCCGTCCCTCCTACAGGTCTGGATGAATGTTTCTTCTTTAACTCCTTGGTTGTTGGACTTCCATACAGTTCGATTTTCTGTCAGTTCTGGTTGTTTTTTGTTTTTAAATTTGTTGTTGTTCTTCTTTTGGTTGTGTGAGGAGGCACAGTGTGTCTACCTATGCCTCCATCTTGGCCGGAAGTGAAAAAAAACCATCCTTTCATTAACTCATGTGTACATTTTGGATAGTACTTTTTTTTAAAGCCAGTGTCCTATTAAACAAGCCCTTATTGCTTTACTAACCAGAAGATTATCTACTCAGGATGTACCAAGGCCACCTCTTGGGCTACACAGTCTCTCCAGGGCACCAGCTCACGGAGGGCCCCTCACCTAGACTGTATGAAAGGCACTCCTGGAGTTGTGTGACGTGGCAGCCCTCATATTGAAAATAACTCTCACCTAATAAGCAAGCACAGGCTTATATTCATTGAAGTGGAGCTAAAGATCCCCAAATCCAGTTTCCTCCTCACTCCCCAAATCACGCGGCCCTGCCTCAGGTACCCCGGGTTAGGGCACTTGCTACTCCTGAGTGTCGCAGGGCAGTTCACTGGCCTTATCTCTGACTTGCGTATTTCATGGGGAGTATTTAGAAAGCAGTCGCTCCTTCTTGCCCTCACACTGTTGGCTCTCTTTGAGCATGACCTCCTACAGGGTTTGCAAATGCATTTTCCGTATGCTGCGAGGTATAAACATCATGCCGTGCTGCTCTCCAGATGTCCCTTCCTGTTAAGTACACATGTCTGAACATGTGCATCAGTAAAGTGTTAATAAACAGACAGGGCCACAGCGGACATAGGGCTTGACTGGTGTCACAAGGGAGGCAGCGTGCCTGTCCTCCGTGTCATGCTGTGGGAAGCAGACAGTGGGGCAGGTCTGCACATGTGTGCATCTAAGATAAGGCCCAGACCAGTCCTGCCAGGCTCCCAGGCCTCAGAGAAGCTCTTTAGTCTCGAGAGCAAAAGGAAAAATCGTTTCTTTTCCCTAGGGGAGATTTTACTGGACTGCTGACACCACAGGAGTTCTTCTCTCTAGGGCCAGTGGTGATTCGGCACGTGCACGTCTTACGCTTGGTCACTCTGCTAGGTGCTGAGCATAGAAAGGTGAATAACACACGAGGCAGACAGACCAATGCCATAGACAGTGGTAAGTGTGGTGATGAAAGGGGGTGGCAGCTGTGGGAGCTCACGGGAGGAACAGCTGGCCCGGTGGGAAGGGCCGTGCCATCCTCAGGGCCTGTCGGGGCAGCTTCCCAGAGGAGATACAGCTGAGGAGACAGAAGGGGATGCTAAGAGGAAGCAGGCAGGTTGAAGGCAGGGGAGAAAGAGAGCCTCCTCTAGCAAAAGCAGGACATGCGGAAACTGATTCAGGCGACTCTGGGTATAGCTGCGTCTGATGGTGGGAGGAGTGGGGAGAAGTCTGCTCTGAAAGGGGTTCCGGTGGTGAAAAGGGGCCAAGTCCCAGGAAGCTTCAGGTGCCGGGTAGATGATAAGAGCGTGCCAAGTGCAGGGTATCTGCCACGTGCCAGGGACTGTGCTACGGCTTCGTACATACATAAGTTCTCTCTTATCCTCCTGCACATTCTCTTGGAACTGATCCTGGGCCAAGGACTATCTGGTTATATAGACTCACTGTCTGTCTGTAAAGAGCTCTATTGAGACATAACTCACATACCATACAATTTGTCCATGAAAAGCATACAATTCAGTGGTTTTTAGTATGTTCAGAGTCGTGTGACTGTCGCCACAACCAACCTGAAACATTTTCGTCGCCCACAGTGAAAACCCCATCCCCCCCATTCCCTTTGGCAGTCACCCCTCCCCCTTCCTGATAAACTCCTACTCCGCTGCTAATGTGCTTTCCGTCACTATAGGTTTGCCTGTTCTGGGCAGTTCCCATAACGGGATCATATAGCATGTGGTCCTCCGCGAGCGGCTTCTTTCACTTAGCTTAGCATTCCCCGAGTTCATCTGGGTCATGGCATGTATCCATAATTCTGTCCTTTTTATCGCCAAGTCATGTTCTGTTATGTGCGCACGTGCAGCATTTTGTGGACCTGTTTGTCAGTGGATGGACCTTTGGGTTGTTTCTGCTTCTTGGCTATTGTAAGGCTGCAGTGAACGTTCATGTGTAAGGTTTTACGTGGACCTGTGCTCAGTCTTCTTGGACATACGCGTGTGCCTAGGAGTGAAATTATGGCCCACGTGGTAATTCCATGTCTGACTTTGTGAGGAACTGCCAGATCATTTTCCAAAGCAAGTACAGCGTATTAATTTTCCACCAGCAGTGTGCGAGGGCTCCAGCTCCCCTGTGCCTTGCCCACAGTTGTCGTTGTTTGTCTTTTTTATTGTAGCCATCTTAGTTGGTATGAAGTGGTATCTCATTGTGGTTTTGATTTTCATTTCCCTTAGGACTAATGATGGAGAGCATCTTTTCATGTGCTTATTGGCTATTTTTATATCTTCTCTAAAGAAATGTCTATTTAGAATCCTTTGCCAGTTTTTTAATTGTATCATCTCTTTATTATTGAGTTCTAAGCGTTCTTTGTATATTCTAGATACACATTCCTTATCAGATATGTGATTTGCAAGTATTTTTCCCATTTGGTGGCTTGTCTTTTGACTTTCTGAATGATGTTCTTTGAAACACAAAAGTTTTTAATTTTGCCCTGGCCAGGTAGCTCAGTCGGTTACAGCATCATCCTGATGCACCAAGATTGCAGGTTCAGTCCCTGGTCAGGGCACACAGAAGAATCAACCAATGAGTGCATGAATAAATGGAACAACAAAGAGATATTTCTCACTCTTTCTCTCCCCCCCTCCCTCTGGCTCTAAAATCATTAAATTTTTTCTAAGTTTCTAATTCTGAAAGTCCAGTTTATCTGCTCTACTTTTCCTTTGTTTCTTGTGCTTTGGTTTAGAGATTATATTTTTGACCAATACATCATGTGAACTTGATCCTGGAAGTTATGGGTAGTCACTGAAGGACAATTTGTAGAATGACTTAAGATTTGTATTCTTTCAAAAATCAAACTAACACATGGGTAGACTGACGGTGGCTCCCAGAGATGGGTCCACATTCTGATCCCCAGAGCCAGGGAATGTCACTTCTTTGGAGAAAAGGTCTCTGTGGATATGATTAAATCAAAGTTCTAGCAATTAGGAGATTCTCCTGGATTACCCAGGTGAGCCCTAAGTGCCACCACAAGTGTGCTTATAAGAGAAAGGCAGAGGGACGTTTGGCACACACAGAGAAGGCGACGGAGGGAGCGGCTGGAGGAAGGCAGCCCCCAGAAACTGGGAGAGGCGAGGAATCCCAGAGCCTCTGGAGGACGGTGGCCTCTGCGACATCTTGATTCCAGTCTTCCGGCATCAGAACTGTAAGATAATGAGCTTCTGTTGTTTTAAGCCACCAAGTCTGTGGTCACTTGTTACAGCAGCCACGAGACACTAAGACGGCACGGTTCCTTCAAAAATTCTTTTTTAAAAAATCAAATAGCAGAAAAGTTTAAAGTGAAAAGATAAATAAACAACATGTTTATGCTGCAAATTTTTTTAATTTAGGGTGTTTAGACATCTATTGACCTTTGACTGTAAGGGGTGATGGTTTATTTAAGCTGCCTTTGGTTACTCCCCCTCCAGTTATCTTTTTCATTATCGACGGTTTACTGTTTTTTAAACAGTCACTTTATGAAAAATAGCAAATTTCACAAATACCCCTTGAACATTTTGTTATCACTGGCCATTGGAAAACACCCCGGTGTGCGTACTGATTGTCCAACGTAAACTGGAGCTGGGCTGCCACAAAGAGCCTGCGCGTCACCAGCCTAGGATCAGAGGTGGAATACGTTTGGTGCGCTCGGGAAGGGTGAGGCCTTCAGCCCTGCCGACGGCACTTGGCACAGTGCATTTCAAGTATAACCCCAGAGGCAGCAACGATAATCACAGCAGCACCACCTCCGCGTCGTGCTTCCCGATTAAGCCTTCACAAAGCCCAGGCCCCCGGTTCCGGTGAATTACAGCACGTCAGGTTTACTGAAAGCAGTTACGTGAAAACAGATATTGTACTCGCACTTTAATCACCGTAAGTCCTTCTTGTGGAAGGTGACTCTGCTCCTGGATTCAGCCGGAAAAGTCAGGAGTGCTGCTTGCCTTCGAACCCACAAGAGAGCAACTACATTGCATTCTAGCTGGTAGAAGTGTTTGGAACATCTCGTGCATCTGCCAGATGGGGTTTTTGTGAGGAAGAAGTCAGTTTTCCTAAATCAGACAAAGCCTGTCCAGACGAGAGTCACTGGCTGTTTTTTCCTCATCCTCAGGAAGTTCCTCTCACTCACTCCCCTAGAGCTCCAAACTGAAGCTAACTGATTTCTCCTGCATTCCCTGAACACGGTCCATCTGTTGAATGGGATATTCGTTTCCAGAAGCTTGAAGTTTTCCAGAGTGGAAATCATTCAGGAGGCTGAGAAGCCCCTTCTCTGTCTGCTGACCGTCCGAGACACCAGGGGGACAGGAAGGCCGAATCGGGGTGGGCCGAGAGCCTCTTCCTTCTCCGCCCTGAGGTCTCACCTTCCCTCTCATCACTCTTCCTAACTCCGGTCGCTGTGAAGTTGACCGTGACTCGGGATTTGAAGACCCTGTGCTTTCACTGACCGGAATGGCATTTTGGGGCCATCGGCCCCCTGAGCACAGTGGGCACTAAAAGACTTCTCTTCACTTTCTGCTTCTCCATCGTTTCGTGGTCCTTGTTGCACCAAGGACTGGGCCATCTTCCTATGACTTGAGGAAGGAGGGCGGCCAGAGTGCCCTCGGAGCCTCTGACGCCAGAAGCCACCCCCGCAGTGCAGCTTGAGGCTGGGTCACATCCCAGACATGCACTGCCACACATCCCTTTGTCACCGTACTGGTGGTTACTTTTACAACTCAGAAGACTGCATCATCAGATCTAAGGTGCCGTCTGTTCTAAGATGCACCATTATTTTATGCTCCACTAAGGACATAAGGTACCGCCAATTATACTTTGAAGGTATCGTCAAGAGCAAGGAGCATCCCAGTTTCAAAGATATTAAAGGCTGGAAAAACAACAACAACAAACAAACAAACAAAAAAAAAAAACCCCGTGAACTGTAGAATCAGTGAAATACCAAAAAAAAAAATAATGCTCTAGCAACTTCAGGCAGCATCTCTTAACTCACCGCTAAGTGGAATAAAGATACGGGGCCCCCTGCTTGAACCTTTGACAACTGTAGTTTTACTTTTACACTGTTGATGTTTCTTTCGTTTTATACTTTGATGATTGATTCTAAATCAGAAACCCATAACTAGCATTTATGTTACTATAATTTTATAAACTTGGTCTCCTTCAGAGCCAACAATATATGAGGATTACATTTTCTCTTCTGTGGATTCATTGTTTTCTCCATGGACCCCTTTGAGGACCATCTGTTACAAGCACTCAGCTCTTCCATGACAGCACAAGAGCATCCACAGACAATATGTAAATAAATGCATATGGCGTGTTCCAATGAAACTTTACAAAATCAGGCTGTAAACTAGATTTGGCCCATGGGCCTTCCTTTCCTATCCCTTCATCAAGAAGAATAAATTCTGACCCTCTTATCTTGGAATACAGTCAAGATTTCAGTTTGAAAGGTTTTGAATAATCTAAATTTAAATGACTGTGGCATGCCTGGGTCTCACAAGATAAAAACACCTGAAAATCTGAAATTCTTGAGATGTGGTTAATTTGGATTATTGTAGGACGCCAAGAGGAAACAAGTCTGCTGAAGTTGCACTCGTGTGAGTTTCTCCAGTCCTTGGGTAAATCCAGTAAGACAGAAGAGAAAAATGTCTTTCATCCAACTGCACATTTCTGGGTCAAAGGTGGCCTTTCAACTCCAAAAATAGAATTCTTCCCAACCTCCACTTCCTGCCGACGAGAAGTGTGACCCCCTTCAATTTCTAACTGTGAAAGGATGCAATTCATGGGGCTTTTTTTCAGACCACTGAAATGAAATCCTGGGTAATGAAGCTTAAAGGAGTCGGTAACAATTGTTGGAATATTGCCAATGTTGAAGAGTGACAAGTGGAAAATTCTATAGCTCAGATGCGGATCAGATTGATCAGATTCCAAGAAGCAGTTCAAATTTTAGAATGAAATGCATACTGCATAATATTTTCTTATCCTATCATTTCTTTCCAACTCAAACGTAATTCTGAGAATAATAATTCTAATGTAATTGTAATAAATTCGCATTCCCTTTAAAACTGTCCACTTGAAAATCTAGGAAATTAAGCCAGCACATACATAAGATTCATCACTCATTCAACCCAAACAGCCATATTTATGGTTCATTTTAGTATCTAAACCAATAAGAACCTGCCCCCTTTATTCAGCTGTAATAATAAAAGTCCCCATAGAGTTTTAAATGACCTGACACAGTAGGATCTTCTTTTGTTTTCCCTCATCCAGTTGTGACTGGTGATTTCTTGCTGGCTTGCTTTCCTCCAGACCTCCAAAGTGACAGAATCAGAGCCTGTAGCCAGGGAGGCCCGCAGCTCTTCTCTGCTTCTCTCTCTCTCTCTCTCTCTCTCTCTCTCTCTCTCTCTCTCTCTCTCGCTGTGCTCTGCCTCTCATGCCTTTGAGCACAGACACTTGCCTCAGGAATAGAACTTCTCCCTCAAGTTGCTACATACAGTCTTGTTTCTGCAGGGAGAACACTCCTAGGGAAGATACTACCTAATTGTTATTGTGTTTTATATAAATGTTATATAAATGCGAGGTATTGTTTCTCTTCAGAGAGATTGAAACCTTTGTTTCAAAAAGTATGTTTTTAAATTATGTACTTAATTATTTTAATATATGCTTTGCAACAAATGCTATGTGCTGGGTCATAAAGAGAAAACTTAATCAGTGATTATACTTAAATGAGCCAAAGGTGCTAAATTTTCAGTTTTCTGCTTTAGAATGACATTTTTGGGTGAACTAGAAGTGTGGTCTCGTCTTCTAACACTGCTTCTGGCCTAAACTCCAAATTTAATTAAGACAGAAAAGAGCCTGTAATGGAAACAACATACATGCTTGATTCAGTGGGAAACGCCCCCTCTGTGTGAAATTGTCAGGCACGCACTGAGGGCCTCCTGTTACTCTGCAGAGGCCAACAAATCACAAACGGCCACCGGGTACAGCTGTACGGACTTAGCTGAACGATTTTCACTTTTCTGGAGAACAAAACATTTGTGTGCTAACTTCCCATTCTCTGCTCGTGGTTGGGCACACGGACTGACGAGGATGACACCTGTTGTTCCCCGTTGACTGAAGCACAGCAGCTGAGGGTTTAGGGAGTTGACCACATTCTGCTCTCTCAGTTCCATTTCTTCGCGTGGTCCTCCAGCTGGCCGAACAATACCAAAACGTTTGCCTGTGTCCTCAGAGGGGTAGAGAGGAGAGAAAGGAGGGAGGTTTAGTCAGCAGTGAAAACACCTCCCAAGAGCAAGGAGTTCGTATTCGCCCTGGCTAGTACGTGCGTGGAGGGTCGGCAAACACCTCTGCCTTCAGCTGTGCGTTCTGCCCTTTGCAGCAGGTCATTATGGGACTCACTGATAAACTTCTAGATCTCACACCAGTTAGGGACTTTAAACGTCCCGTACAGAACTGTTCTTCCTGAGAAACAGACTGCTCACTGTTTACCTTGGCCCTCGTATTACCTTGCCTACAGATGGTCTTCTTTAAAAACAAGAGTATTGGTTATTTTTCTAATTATGAAAATAATTGCATGCTTATGGGGAAATTTTGGAAAACACAGAAAAGTCTAAAAAAAATTACAATGTCCTAGAATTTTGTCATGTAGAGACAACCTCTGCTCCTGGCTCAGTCAGTATCTGTGATGCCGGGACAGAAAGCAGGTGTCATACTTGGCTTTCTTGTCAAATGTCCTGTGAGTGATCGCCCGTAAACACAGAACTTTATGCAGTCACTTAAAAAAGTATGTTTGTTGGGCATTTTTGTAGCTTTCAGGGTTTTTTATTGTAATTTGCACTGTAATGAGCACCCTGTAGTAAATATTTGTTGGCGTTTCAGATTTTTCCCTAGGATAAACTTTGAATAGGGAAGGGTGAAGAGGAAAGAGTGGTGTAGCAGACAGAAGAGCAATTATGAAAGCCAGGAGGTTGACAGGAAGCGTGGCACATGGAGGAACTGAAAATAGTTGAACGGGGCCGGGGCAAGGGGGCTGGGAGGGGAGGGGGGAAGGAGAAGCAGGAACTGGAGAGGTGAGCAGGTCACAGAGACAAAGAGACACAGAATTCAGACTTTGTCCTGAGGGCGGTGAGGAACCAAAGGAGGGTTTCAAGCAGGAGATCAGACCTGTAACTTACCTTTTCATATTTTCTAAGATCTTTCTGGTTGCAGCTTGAAGAGTGGGTGGGAGGCAAGGAGACCAGAGAGGAGGCTGTCCCAGTGATTGAGGGGAGGTGTGGTGGAAGTCTGAGCGGTGAGGTGGCAGTATGGCTGGAAGGAGAGAAGGCGGATTTGGAAGAGACTGAGAAGGTGACACCCACAGGACTTACTAATGGACCACTGCCAAGTGAGGAGGACCTGCAGGCTTTGGGCTCCAGCAGTCAGTTGGGTTGTTGGACAGTAAACAAAACTGCCCCCCGCCCAAATGGAGGTGTCTAGGAGTCATTTGAATCTAAGGTTTGGGGTTCAAATGGACTAGAGACATGGATTTGGGTGTTATCAGCATATAGAAATTAGCTGAAGTCATGGAGGAAGAGGGAAGAGGAAGGGACAAGAAGAATGGTTAAAAAGTAGGAAGGCAAGAACTTGCTGTACCATGGAAGCCACAGGAGAGAGTGTTCTAAGGCACCCCAGGTGCTGCCAGCAGGTCAGGGAACAAAAACCAAGGCAAAACACCAACTGTCACCTAAATTCAGTGACTTGGAAAACCCAGGGAAGCAAGGTGCAAAAATGAAGCCTGGCTTCTTAAAGAGGATAGCTCTCATTCATTTTGTCACCACCGAGCAAAACCGCCTTAGTGTAGACAGAACTAAGTGAAACTGTTTTACCCCCAGTAGTGGGAGTGGAGGGCCTCCAGGCTCTGCTATGGCAGAATTTGCATATTAATCTAGGCACTCCTAACGATCTACGTCGAATTTTTAGTGAGGCTGTCTATCTAATATTGGCTCTCATCAATTTTTAATAACCCCCATGTATGCTTCTTAGATTAACTCAAATACCCCACTTATGGGAACCTCTTTGAAGGCCACGGGTCACCATAAGATGTTGGCGCTACACTGTTTCATCCGCCACAATCTCTTACTTTCTGAATTCACATCATTGCGTAGGCCCTGTTTGGAGCAGTTATGGACTTGTGTAAGAGGTTCAAAGGAAGGCAGATCGTATCTGGTTGAAAGATAAAGATGGAGGTCAAAGAAAGATTCACAGAAGGATTTGCATTTTTATCATTCCCTTCTCTCTGACGCTTGTTTCCAAGAACTGACTTGTCACCGCTTGAATTGGAAGTTGTGGGTGGAATTCTCAGGAGCCATGTTGGAACCAGGGATGGTGCAGAGCAGGACCTCGAGAGAGTTGTTACCCTGTGGGAGCCGCGTGGGTCGGGCGCCACTCCACAGCACATCAGCTGCTTGTGGCGTGGTCTGTAGCCAGATAATGGCAGCCATTAAGATTGAGTTTATGCTTCAAGTGCAGTGACCTCTAAGATAGGACCATTTTTCGATTCCTGATACTACTGTAGAAACATGACTTTTCCCTGTTCAGTAAGCAAACTATTAAAAACAACAGCTGGGCCTTCATGGTTTAGAAGCTTACATGTTGTCTCTGCACATTTCAGCTTTATATTGTCACGTCTGTTTTGAATTCGCTCCCCTTGCTGACCATGCTTGTCAGGTGTTGGGATAACCTAGCCAAGCCTCCATGGAACGCTTCTCCCAGTACTCATCATTATGCGTGCACGTGGCCTTTTTGTTTGATCAATACAGAAGGTTGTTAATGCTGAGCCAGGTTTAGAAAATTGACGATTATATTTCTAAATGCTGAGCTGATCAACCCACCCCTCCCCCCCCCTCCATTTTTTTTCCAGGAAAAACAATGACCTTCATGGTCTTTTTTTTTTTCCAACAACATTCTTACTTGCCCTCATTGAGATTATTTAGTTTGCAAAGTAAGCTCACCGTATAATCAGAACTCTTTCAGATAAAGCAACCAGATTAAACCCAAAACTGAATATCCTGGAAGGAGCTCAGCGTTGTAGGGCCCTGGAGACTTCCCAGGCTGTATTCCTGTTTACCCCTCATCAGAGCGGCTTTCTCGTGTTTCCTTACGCTGCACGTTACATGGTGAGACTTAAGCACTAGAACCAAGGACTTGGTCATGATCCAGACCCATTTCCTCCCCGCAGCCCGTCTCTCTTTGCTCCCCCAGCCTCTGTGTTGGCCTCGTTCTGTCCTCCTAGAGGTTTCTTCTCCACAGGGAAAACCTTGGCTGCAGGCAGCTCCAGGCTTGCATTGTGCCAGCACAGCAACCTAAAGAAAAGGGGAAACCTTCGTACTTGAAAATATGTGAATCCCAAGGAAAGCCTCTGGTGAACTCACATGCCCTCCATCCATGCTAAATAGCACCAGGGCCAGGGGATCGGGTCCAGATACCGAGCCCATCCCTGAGGCTGGGGACTGTGGTCCTGTGATGGGCAGCACAGCCTGTGGTTGGAGTGGGGGTGGATCAGTTCTCCAAAAGGAATGAAGGCAGAGTCCTAAAGGAGGGGGCAGGCAAAACCAATATAGACTATAGTCAGTATCAAGATGTTCTTTTCTCTTGAATGGTATCTCTCGTTATTGTCCTGGAGTATCCTGATGAGTCACAGCGACTTTACAGTCTTGGGATTAGACTAATGGGCTGTATTTTTTCTGCCCCTTATCAGTGTGATTTTCCACATTTCCTTATGCTGTACATTATATTATGAGTTGTTATTAGTTTTAAAGGTGCCTTGACATAATCTCACTTAATTCTTACAATAATCTGAGCCACATGTTATTGCATTAAACTCATTTTACAGATGGACAGAAGGACGTAGCTTCTGTGACTCACCCACGACCACAGAAACAGTACAGTCGGGGGTTCGATGAATGCAGAGCTTCACTCCTTTGCTAGTTTCTCTGGGCGTCAAAGCCTTAGATCTCTGTCGCCTGTGTTTTGGTTTTGGTTTGGGGCATTTTTTGTATTTATCTGTTTCTCCTTGGAAAACTGAGACTGTGCCATCTACTTTTACTGCAAACCCCAATGAGACTTCCTCTAGTGCCGTGGATACTGTGAATGTTCAGTAAGTGATGCTGACTGGTAACGACTCAAGGGTTTAAGACGCTACTGTTCGAGTTAGGTACAGCAGGCGCCTTTGAAGCCATGTCGCCGGCATAGTGAGAAGACTGTGGTTTCCCATGTTTGTTCACACGCTAGACGTCAGCACCGGGCTTCTTCCACAGTAAGGAGCCTTGTCTCTGGAGAGCACCTGGGAATGCTGCCAAGGCTGTGAAGAGCGTTCTCTCACTTTGGGGATTTCTCACCTCCTGTGCCCTGTCTCCAGCTTCCATCTGAGACACCACAGAAACACGTTAGCATCCTAAGCCTGAGCCATTCCATAAGCAAAAGGCACCTATCCTACCCCACAGCGCTGCAGGAGCCCAAAGATCCCGCCCACCCAAAAGGTAGCACCCAGCACCCTGTCCGGGCCACATCCATACAGCACACCCAGCAGTTCACTGCCCCCACATTCCTCTTTTCAACAGTAAATCATACACCCAAGATTGTAACATTTGTTCCTAGGAAAGAGTTTTAAGTTGGAACAGGGGGAGGGTTAGCATTCTCTTACCCTTCCTCAGGAGCCAGTTTTTCGAGCTATAAAACAGGCCCCGCCCCTTTCCGATTCCAGGTGTGCCCCTTTCCCCTCTGTCCAGGCTGCTGGCTCTTCTCAAAGTGACTCCTTACCTTCTGCGGTTCCCACTCTGGTCTCAACTGTGCATCTGCAATGCCTCCTGGGACCCTCCCTGACTAAGCCGGAGGAGCTTGTTTTGTGTTTCTTCTCAGTTCAGAATGACCTGAGTTATTCACTGTGTATCCAATTCACTGTGAGTTACTCTCAGAGATGACCTAACACTGCAAGCTACATACAAGCAGTTGCTGATTCAGGTCCAGGGAGGGGGAGGGTGTATGTTTTCATTCAGAGCTTTGTACTGGTCGTACCTGTTGAATATAATAGCATGAAATGTTTGTTCTCTCTTATTAGTCCCGCCATGTCATGCTTGTTGGAACTGGATCGGAAGGTCATCAAAGGGCACATCTACCCATCAGTGTCAGTTTCCCATTGTTGCTATAACAAATTAACATAAACTTGGTGGCTTAGCCACAAGGAATTTTTCTCACTGAAGGCCTGCAGTCCAGTCAGCATCACCGATTTAACTTGGGCCCCTCACCGCTGTGTCGTCCGGACAGTGCTCCCTCTGGGGGCTCTAGGGGAGAGTCTCCTCCATGTCTCCTCGAGCTTCGGGGACTGCCAGCGTTCCCTGGCTTGTGGCCACATCAGTCCAATCTCTGCCTCTGTGATCACATGGCCTTCTCTTCGGTGGCAGCTCTCCTCAGCCCCTCTTTAAAGAATGCTTGTGATCGCATTTGTGGTCCACTCAGATAATCCAGGATAATCTCCCATCGCCAGGGCCTTATGCAATCACATCCACACTGTTTTCTTTTCTCTTTGTTTGTTTCTGTATAAAGTAACATTCACAGATTCCAAGAGTCAGGATATGGATCTCTTTTGTAGGGCCATTTTTCAGCCTACCACACTACCCCTTCCCGTAATTCCCACACACGTAACCCCCAAGTTCTAGGTCAGGGTCAGTTCCCTCTCCCAGTCGACTGCCTGAGTCTGGCGAGACCAGCACTGCACTTGTGCTTTCTACCCTCTTACTTTCTGCCACCTGCTGTGGTAATAGGGTTCCTGGTGACTTACCACCAAGCTCTTTACAGGGCAGAGGAGTTTAGCCTGGCTGGTGTAGCTCAGTGGATTGAGTGCAGGCCTGTGAAGCAAAGGGTCACAGGTTCGATTCCCAGTCAGGGCACATGCCTGGGTTGTGGGCCAGTCCCCAGTAGGGGACACATGAGAGGCAACCACACATTGATGTTTCTCTCCTTCTCTTTCTCCCTCCCTTCCCTTCTCTCTAAAAATAAATAAATAAAATCTTAAAAAAAAAAAAAAAGGGCAGAGGAGTTTAGACTCTCTGATCAGGCTAACTTCTTCTACAAATCCTTGGTCTGGTAGGACAGGAGAGCCTGACATGGGGTAGATCTCCAATATACCAGGTTTATTGTCGGAAGAATCAAGTTGTTTTGCTTTTGCTTAGCTTTGACTAGTGCAGAAATGTCTTGCCTTTGCCTTCCTGGCAGGATAGCTCCAGAACGTAAAACCCGTGGGGACAGAAAGCAGACCTTCGGCCTGTTGCCCACTGTGCCCAGCAGTGTCTCAACAGACTAGACACACAGTTACCACCCATCTCAGGGCCAAACCCCTCAGACAGCCACATGGACCCCTCCCTGCTGTGGTTAGCTGCCACCAGCCCGTCATCTTGCCAGCATCCAGGGTGGATTTGACAGCACCAGGCAGGGCTTTAGATGTCACTGGTGGCATTCTGAAGCCCTCTGTTTAGATGTAGACCTTGTTCCTGTGGCCTTTTATTTTTAAGCAAAGAGTTGAATCCTGTGCCAGATACAGTGTTGCAGTTATAAGAGGCATGTGTCATTGTCCCACACGCCATGTATGCCACAGCTTGAAATACCCCTTGATGGCGAGGGCTGCGGAAAGACACCCGTGGCAGCAGGGACGAAAAGCGGCCTTGGGAAGGCCGTCGTAGAGGACCCAGCGGTGCTGCTGCACGTGGCCGCTGCTAATTGCTGCTCTGGGCATTAGTTCCTGTCTGCCTAAAGCAGAAGGCTGGGGGGCGGGGTGAGGGGACATCAGTGGAAACTGCATGTAACTGAAAATTTCCTCTCTACTGTAAGAAGAGTTCTCTTGAAAGGAAATGAAAAACAGTTCCAGATGGTCAATGGAAGGTTTGTGTTTTTTTTCTGGTTGGAAACCTATGCTGTCTCCTTGTTGAGAATAACTATGCCTCAAAAATAGGGGTCCAGACTGAGCCACCCACAAAAAAAAAAAAAGCAGCTTCATGATAGAGAATGACCAGGATACAGATGGGCAGTCTCTAGTTCTCTGTTCAGGTATCCAGCCAGAATCCCCCCTTTGTGTGCATGCACGCGCCATAGACACAGACACTGCCTAGGAGTCGATGGTGCCACGTTTTCACGCCTCTGTGCACAGTCGAAGCCTCTCCACACTCAGAAGCAGCGAAGGACAGATAGCTGTCCTTAACCTGAATAGACCATTGTGATAAAATAGAAGGTTTAGACAGGTGATTTAAAGAACAAAGAATCTGATACAGTCTAAAAAAAATGGAGAGCGTTCTCAGTGGGTCTGGAACATCATTCATCAGATATTTACAGAGCACCTGCTCTGTGCTGGGCCAGACACTGGACTAGGAAATGGGGACACAACAGTGAACAAGACCCCAGCCCTACCCAGGAGTTAGTCTAGTTGGGGGACTGGGTGAGTAAATAGGCCATTACAATCCAGTGTGTTAAAGTACATCACAGGTAACCTGCCTCGAGGATCAGGAAAGGCTCCAGAAAGTGAGGTCGATATTGAGACTCAAATGACAAATAGCAGTTGGTCTGGAAAAGGGAGCAAGTGTCTTGGGGGTGGGAACGGTGTGTGCAGAAGGCCTGGAGGCTAACAGGCCTCACGCTGGATGGGTATGTGTGGGTGAACCAAGAGACTAATAGCCGGCAGTAGACAAACAGGCACGGAAACATGCGAAGGAGAGAAATGGCGACCAGATGGCAGGAGGAAGCCTGGGGGCCCGTCCAGTTTGTCCTGCAGCTGAGTGTCCCACCCCTGTACATTTTAGCTGTTGTCGCAGCAGGCTGCCTCATCCTCTCTGCTGTCTTCCCAGGAGATACAGGTCCCCTTACTCAAACTGGAGAACCAAGGGCGGGCCTGCAGGAAGCTGTCAGGACCAGAGCCCGCTGCACTGTCTGTGAGGGTTCTGGTAGCAGAGCCTGACAGTTCGGAGGCTGAGCAATTGGGGTCCTGAAAGTTGAAATAAATCTTCCTTCCTAGCAGAGTTCTGGATTCCTCGCTGACCCGGGCGGGCTGTCAGATGCACAGCTCTGATGAACCGCCTTAGATTCCAGGGGTGGGGGAAGATTCTTTAGATCACCTGAAAAACAAACAAACAAAAATACAAAGACTTTTAGAAATTACCTGACAAGAAATGTCAAGCAATACCGACTAGAAACCAGTCCACAGCAGCTGCTCCCCACAGCTGCACGCCATGTGCTGACTGCATTCGAACCAGTTAAAATCAATGTAAGGCTAAAAATATCCCGGCATGTAAAAGTCTTCAGGAGCTGGGTCTCTAAATGAGACAGCCACAGAAACCCACGGGGCGGGGAGGAGTGGGGGAGAGGGGAGGTTAGTCTTTGGGCCACTGGGTCAGTGGTCAGATGAGTACTACTTGCGGGGGGGGGGCGGGGGGGGGTGCAGCTCCCGGTTCTCGTTGATTGACTGAACCTCACGGTGCCCATTTCGCAGGTGGTAGAATAAAACATGTCGGCCCTGAACTCTTTCAGACTGAGAGTACCTCCTCTCAGCGGTAACCCAAGTCCAGTTGACTTCTTAAGGAAAACAAAAGTAGTTACAAAGAAATAACTTCTTCACTGTTTCCATCATCTGCCCAAGCCCGTTGGCGTGGAGAGTGTGTGACCCCCTTTTTTTAGTTGTGAAACCGCGGCTCGGACTTTCTCACCAAAGAGGAAAAAAGTAAGTTGGTGTCGGAAGGAAGCATGCTCCACCAAAGACAAAAGCAAAAGGACCGTTTTTTTAATTGTGGGAAATTCAGAAAGGGGTTTATATACTCATTTAGCATCAAAGAAAATAGACACACTCTTCCACGCTTCAAAAGCACCAACACACATTTTTACTGCTGCTTCAGTAAGGACAGCCCGCCTGTGCCCGGGTGTGGTAGCTCTGTGGTGAGCACACCACCAGCAAGTGCTTGTGGAGCACTTGTGCCCCAGGCTCGGTGTGGACCCGCACTTTCTGATCCTCACAAGATCTGTGCGAGGGCGATGCTGCTGTTTTCCACGTTTCGTGACGGAGGAAACTGGGGCTCAGTGGGGTTGAGAGATGTGCCCCGGGGCACCGCGCTGGTCAGTGGAGAAGTCAGGACTCCCCCAACCAGTCTCACTCCAGAAGGGGCGCTCTTGGTGCAGCACTGTCTCAGGGTCTTTGTCTTGTCGCAAAGGTTACTGGACTGATTTTTAGAGTCTTCTGCGTTTCCTGTGGAGAGTTTTTCTGTTTTTCATTTGTATTTTGCTCTTTTGGCGTTGGCCATATTTGGTACTTCTTCCCTTTCCTTTCCTCTTCTAAGCTAGATGAATGGACCCTGAGTCGGAAATCTGAAGGCTAGGTGAGAGTTTCATTTCCACCACTGACGACTCAAGTGACCTCGCACAGTTCACAGCCTCTCGGGCCCCTAGTTCCTTATCTGTAAAATGAAGTTGCAGGGTCACAACGCAGGGGCACGCCTGTGCTGAGTACCCTCCTCTCTCCTTTCTGTCTCTCCCTTGCTGTCCTCCCTCCCCTGTCCCTTCCTTCTCATCCTCAGGCCCTCCCTCCCTCGGGTCTCTTGTCATTTTTCGTGTGTGCAGTAGATGGGCAGGGGGAGCGGTGTGAGTACACTGCTGACCGAGGAGCTTGGGGGGCACGGAGACAGTGAGGGGAGGGACACGCAGGGTGTTACTATGCAGTGGAACGCACACGCAGAGCTGGCCTTCCTCAAAAGTGAAGCCTCGATCCCTGCTGGTTCTTGCGTGGTCTCCCTGTCATCAGGGACCTCACACTGCCCCTTAGCTTCATACTCCTGCCTCTTTGGACCAGGGCATCCCTCCTGTCTCTCCATTAAGCATCACATCTTAACTGGCTTTGTATCCCATGCCCTCAGACTCCACTGTCTGTTTAGTAACCGTGTCTCAGCTTCCTGTGATGTCCACCAAGTATCCCTCCCAAGCACTATAATGTTTTAACTCATCTTAAGTCAACATCTAAAATTTAAGAAGGCCTCCAAGAAGTTAAGGTAGTTTGGGACAGAACTCCCCCATTCTGACCACCAACAGGGAACCTGTGTTTGGTCCAGAGGCTCACCAGCCCTGAATGCAGGGTTCTGCTCATGGTCAGGAGACAGCATTGGGCCCTCAGTGGAGGAGTTGGGGTGTGAGTAGGGTGAGACCCCATGAGGAGAGTGCATTTAATACCTATATCATTTTATTTTTCCCTTTAACCAAAGAACATAAAAGTATTTGTTCCTGGGGGATGTTTTACTAGAGGTGAATATTTAGAGTACCTCAGGAAACAGACTTACTTAATTCAGGTTGGATTGTTAGGGTTTCCTTGGGCCGTATATCAGCAAATGAATGTTTTCCCGAATCATTTAAAATTATTGGTCATGAATTTCACTAGTATCCGCATTTAAACATTTCTGAAAGCTCTGGCTACCAAACATAGGAGCAGCTTACATGAGTCACTGAAAATCCCTCTTACTAAAAAAAAGAAAATTCCTCTTGCTCTCACTTCCCCCAGTTCTTCTCAGTTTGATCTTGGTTGTGTGGGAACGGGTGGGCCTGGTCACAGAGTCGGCCTCTGAAGGGAGACTGCTCCACGTTCACTCTCAGAACACTCACTCCAGACCACAGAAGGGACATGCGTCGTCCGGCCTTCTCATGCCTGTTGTAGGTGTGTTTCTAAGGAGTGGGTTGGTTGCCATGGTTCAGAAGAGCCTCTTCGCTGTCAGGAGGCAGTAATCCTAGAGGGGCACCAGCCATCTGTCCCTGAGGGAGACATCTTTAGGGAATAAATAGACAGGCTTCTAGCCAGAATGTTGTAGATGTTTCCCCACTTACAGCAGAACTCGGGTCCAGTTCTAGAGGTCCAGCCTTCCAGAGGTTGGGTCTTTTCGGCAAATCTGTTCAAAGACAGTACGTTTTCTTTAGGTTTCGCTGACCGAAGGGGCTTAGCTCCCCACCCCACACTCGCAGCATCTTAGTCCCTTCCCTCCCTGTCCCTTCTCCACCCCCTGCCAGTCCACCTGCGAGGAGAGAGACTTTGCCAGTCATTTCTGCCTATGGGAAGCTTAGCATTCTGGAATGCAGCAATAACAGCAGTTGGCATTTATTATTTTTATCTGTCGTTTTCTGTCGCTGGCTGTGGCCAGGCCTGGTTGAAGAGAGTCATGCCCTACCCTGACGTACCAGAGTGGCTTCCAAGATCAGTATAGCGCACCTAGGACTCTTGGAACGGACACAGGCCTGTGTGGATAGGTAGACCCAACCCTCCCGGCCAGGGAGTGGCAGTCCAGTCAGACACAGTGCCCTCTGAGGCCTGGGAGTCCCACAGCAGCTGAGAGCAGAGCCGGAAAGAGCCAGCTCCTGCCAGCCCACCGCACCCGTCACACGCCTATTATTCATCACAGGCGAGGTGTGTCATGAAGGGGAGACCTCCCCTGTGGGATAAAACGGCCCACGTTCCTGCCCACCTTTTGCTACTCGCTGAGTTTCCAAAACCTTCCCTACCACACCCCTCGGTCTTTGTTTGACTTCATTGTGAGGCATCTGTACTTAGAGGAATGTCTGGGCTCAGCCCCTGTTGCATTCGGGACACTAACCTTGGGAAGTCTTCTCTGCAGGCCTCACACAGGCACAGTGGCCAGGCCATCCCCTCCCCTAGTGTGTGGTCAGTCCCGTCTTGGGCTCAGAAGTTACAGAGATGATTAAGACCCTCCAAGAATACTGGTTCCTGAGCTTTCCCCTGTTTGTGCTGAAATAGGGTTTGAGAGAGAATGCCATGAGGTTGGGCTCCAAGAAGGGAGAGAGAGAGGGAGGGAGAAACAAAAGGCGCGGAGATTGATTTCCTTCTTTTGGAGCAGGACCATTGCCACAGGGGGCAAACCGCTGCAGGGTGGTCAGCGTGGGCCTCGGACTCCAGGGTTCCCACTAACCCTGTTTCACACAGTGCCGGCGTAGGCCTTTCCCCTCCTTTTCCCTTTAACTACTCCTAGTTATTAGATACCCCTGGTTTAAAATGAAAGAAAAGAAAGAAGAAAGCGAGCATATTCCCCCAAATACTCCATTTCCTAATGTTATTGTCTCCAGCGCATCGTATCCCTCCGCACGTAGATCTATACCCATATCCCCATTCCCTTCCAGCAACCCAGGGAGCTCGTCAGTGTGCCAGCAGATGATCTAAGCCCCAAATTGTCACCTGTCTAGAAAGACAAACAAAAACAGCCGAAAAGAGGGAGGGCGGTTGGGGATGGGGGCTCTGTAAGTGATACGTAAAACCACGATCTCAAATGAGCCAGCGTCTCCAGGTGCCCTCAGTGGGCATGCGGGTGTCTGAGCACAGTTTCCACCCCCGGCCACAGCACCCCTGTACCGGCCGGTGACGGCGGCAGTGGCATTTTAATGTCAGATGGAACCGCTCGGGCCCGCGTTGCCATGGCGACCCCGGGAGTGGCAGAGCTAAAAGCAGCGGCAGTAGCCGCCTACCCCGCCGCAGCCCACCCTGAGCTGAGCGGTGCAGATTCCCTTTGTCTCACTCACTTGCTGGCTCTCCGGGTTCTCGCTTCCCCCTCCCCCTCCCTCCTTTGCTTTGTCGCCCTCCCTGGTTCCCAGGGCAACAGCCCTTCCCAAACTGCCAGAGGTCCTGGGCCCTAGGAGGTGCCAAGAACCAGACGCCCCTAGATGGCCCCAGGCCGGGAGAGGATTCCCCACACCTGCCAGCATTAGGCCCCACCCACTTGTTATTCCTGGGGATCTTACGGCTTCACTTGAAACTAGTCTTTTAAAGAGAATTAAGAGAACAGGAACTGTTATGTCCCTTAGCTGTCTGTCTCCTTGGCTGTGGCCACCCTGGCAGGAGGTGCTGCCCACCTTGCCCACTGCCATTCCCCCAGAGTGGCATGGAGCTATAAGTGAGACATGGAGACGCACCTCCTTGGGGTCTCAGAGAGCTCATCACCCACAGGAGTTCCTCATCTCCATGGAATTGCTGCCCCCGATCAGAGTTCAAGGGCTTGTAGGGCTCGACTTCTTTTCATTGGGTGTGGGGGTGCTGTGTAAGCAAAACGTGCCACCCTTAGCACTCCATAACCTGATAAGGAGGGTGCAGTAATGACCCCCCAGCTCGTTAGCCAGCGTTGTCCTGGGCAGTGCAGCAGCGGTATGGCACTGGCTTCTAATGTCACGTGGTTCATATTCTGGCTGATGCCCTCTTTTGGGGGGAAAAAATGCAAAAAGAAAACAGATTTGTGCCACTCTATTAGAATGCCTATAAAAAGGGCACACCATGTTCTAATTAGATTTAAAAAATAAAATAAAACATTTTGTAGACACCAGTTACATCTCACACATAGACATTCGGTTTACCAGTGTGTGTTAGAATGAACCTCTTCCGTGTTCTGAAGGTCACACCTAACATTTAAATGATAGAATACATTAACAGCCGGAAACCTGGGACCACTCATGTGAAGTTCTTGAGTCAGTGGCTCTCTGGTGTCTTCTTCCAGAACAAACCGTAGGCCTATCACTGTCACTCCTGTGTCAGCAATGAAAGGTATGTCTTTGAGGTGGTTAAAGGCTGAGGTTTTAGCTTTAAAGTCATACCCCGATGTATATACATACATATGGGTATATGTGTGTTGTCTACACAGAACATTGTGCACACAGAACGGTGTCTGGGCTGAGGCACAGGAATGAAATGTGGTTGCTTATAAGGAAGGGAACTGAGAGGCCAGAGGACAGGCTGGAAAGAAAAACGTGTTTTCCCTATATATACCCTGGTCCCTGTGATTATTACACCATGTGCATTTATTGTTCACTTTTAAAAATAAAAGGTGATATTAAAATTTAATATCACCTCCTCAAGAAAGTGTTTCCTAATCCCCCACCAGTAGAAAAGACAAAATTAGGTCCCTGCCCTGAGATTCCATAGCACTCTGTACTTTTTACCTTCAGAGCTCGTCGTCACATTCAGAGATGAGTGTGGAATTCATGTTTAGTGAAGTCTCCATGCCAGACTTTAAGCCCCATGAGGGCAAGGCCTGTCTCACACACCACTGTATCTTCAAGGGGGCACACAGCCAGGTCTCAGTCTGTATCTGTTGAAAAGAGATGAGAAGGGGACAAGAAGGGAGGTGCCAACAGTGACAGGGCGGGGGTGCCTGCTGTCTGAAGGATGAACAAGGGTGTCAGGAGCGATGCCCATCTCCACGGGCCTCCTCTGAGCCCAGCGACCCTCCGGGGCTCAGCCCGTCTTTACAAAGTACCCCCCGTAAAGTTGATCCCATGAGACCCCATCTCACCAAGTCACCTGGCTGCCTGGGCCACTTCCAGTAGCTTTCCCACACACGTGGCCTACCTCAGCTAACGCTGCAGATTTCCCAAAACCTCCCAAAGGCCCACAGGCCCCAAACCATGCTTGTGTAACTATTCTCTCAAGTGTATGTTTATAATTCATCTTAATAAAAAATTTGATCAGTTAAGTTGCATATAAGGAAAACCCTGTCATTTGCCAAGTCAGTTCCCAAACAGCAGGACTAGCCCCCCTTCCTGCTGTTCCCAGGGATGGTGGTGCTTTGAAGCTCTACAGGGGGGTGTACTGGAAAACCACCCGGGGCTTTCAAACACCAGCCTCCGGGAGCCCACACACATTCCTATTGAATCAGAATCTCTAGAAGTGGGGTCTGTCCACTGTTAGGGCCAGTCTTTCAGCTGCTTCTCTGATGACCCTGCTGTGCAATCAAGGCTGAGAACCGTCGCTCTGTGGGCTCCCAGAAGTGGAGACAGGGAAGTGGCGACCTTGTACTCACCGAGCCCAGAGACAGGATTGCAGCCGCGAAGCTGATGCCAACACACTGTAGTCTGGACAGAGAGGGGTTCTTTGCTCTGGAGTGTTTCAGTGCTACTCCTAGAATCTCTCTTTGTCTAAAAAGGCCTGCAGGTCCTTTCCTGTGACAGTCATTTAAAACAAATATGTAGCTGTCTAATCAGGGCACGAACCATTTTTCAGACTTGCCTGGGCAGCAATGACCTAAATATGACTCAGAGTGTCTGACTTCCAGCCCCAGAGGAGGAGTGTATTTCATTTGATTGTTTTCATCCTAATGAAGGATGAGCCAGTGATTCGAGGTCCCCATTGGGATGCCTGAATCATTGGATGCTATGACTTAGTTCTTCAGAAAGAAAGCAGTGGCATGGAGTTATTATGGAATTACTCACTTTTCAGTGGAATCACTAGATACTCAAGGTAGTCTAATTGTTGTGCCATGTTTAATTGATAGGAGATAGAATGAGCAGACACTGGAGGGGGTGGCGGAAGGGGCCCCACCCACTTACACCAGCCAGTTACAAAGAGTGAGTCTTGGGAAAAGTTGACTAGCCCATTTTGGAGCCTGTGGATTGTGGCGGCAGATTGCTCTGCTCTCCCCACCCCAGGTAACCCTGCAGGCAGTAAATAAGGCCTGTATGAGAAGCCACTAAAGCTGTAAACACACAGCGGGGAAATCTGCTGGAATTGCCCGCCAAGATGTCAGATGCCATTAACTTTCTGCTAGAAGTGTCTCTGCACTCAGAGTCAAGGCACATTTGGCTAGGAGTTACGTGGGGGCAACTCACATAGAGCTCTCTTAGGAGGCTGGGGGCAGGGAAATCTAGGTCCCTCTTGGGCTCCTAATTCAACTTAGTGATCCCAGAGGGACTAGGAACTTTCGTGGCGGGCAGGAAGAGCATAAGTGTGGCCTAAGAGAACACACACTCTCGTTTCCAGGCTGAATCCACACAGCCCATTTCTGGGAACTTAAAAAATCAGAGAACCGTCGAATGGACTGGAGCCCGCGCGGGGCTTCTGATGTGTCTACCAGCAGCAGCAGCATGGGGAGTGGTTTCTGTGATGTGGGATTCCTGAGCACCAGGACTGGACCACCACCACTGGCTCCTCTCTCATTATAGGGCCAGAAATAGATGCCCCATCCCAGGAAAAGGGAAATAAGGCTGCATGGAATGTTTCATCTGTTGGAATATTGTTCTGAGCTGCCTGACAAGATTACTGAGTTTTCGGTTCTATAGCAGTGGCATTGAGAAAGAGTCTGAAAATTGATGCGTTATGTACTCGCTTAAAATAGCAAATGCAGAATAGAAAAGCAGAGCCGCTAAGAAGTGTGCAGAACACGTTGATAGAAAGACCTGCTTTGCCTCCGTTATTACCAGCATGAAAGGGTGCATCAGAGCAGGGGGTAGATTTTCCATCAAAAAAGCATTTGTGTGGTAAAGGCCTCTGTACCACAGTGAGACAAAGGTTTTTTAGCTAACATAATTGAGTGCAAATTTTCCCGTTCTCAAACAGGTGGTAGAAAGTGGGCAGTTTGTTTCTTTTCATCTCTGTGTTCTGGGGTTGGTTTATGAGACAGTTCCTTCTGTTTTAACCTCATTGAATTCCCCTGAGAACAAAAATCCCCCATTACTTGCTACCTAATCAGATATTCTTCACCGTGGGTTACAGTTGCCTGGATGGGCGGCAAGGTTTAATGAGAGTGAGGTGGAAAAGGCACAAAGAGAACTGTGTCATCGGCCCCCAAGAAGAAAACAGCATCCTTTGTCAGCTTAAATGGGATTTCACAATATCCCAAAACAAGTTAAAAGGGCCTTCTGGAATTGACAAGCCTTTTCACCAGTATGGCCCTAGGAGGTGGCAGGAGGTTCCATTCCCCCACCTTGAGGATATGTTTATTGATTTTAGAGAGGAGGGGAGAGAGAAAAATGTCAATATGAGAAACATCGGTCAGGTGCCTCCCATATGCACCCCAACTGGGGATCAAACCCACAACCTAGGTGTGTGCCCTGACCAGGAATCAAACCCGCAGCCTTTTGGTGTACGGGACAACGCTCTAAACAACTGAGCCACCCGGCCAGGGTCAGAGTTGTTTCTTAATGGAGTGTTTTCGGTCAAGTCAAGAGGCCCTGACACACAGCAGCAGGGTCCTCTCACTTGTTTAACCAACACCCTAAACATAAGAACCTCCTTCATTAAAGCTGTGTACCCGTTAACCAACATTAAATGGGCACTTACTCGGTGCCAGGAACTGCGCTAGCCACTGTGCAGATGCCTTCTTTAACTCGCACCAAAACCTTTCGGAAGAGAGAGCATTACCACTGTTAATTATCCCAGTTAAGGAAACCAAGCTTCTGTGGATTAAGCGATGGCTCAGAGCCATGCACATGGACTTGAACACTAGGCTAGCTGATTCCAAACTGCATGTTCTCGCCACCATGCCCCACTGTCTCTTCTCTTTTTTTTTATAGAGAGGGAAAGGTAGGGAGAAAAAGAGGGAGAGAAATGTCAATGCGAGAGAGAAATATCTGTCGGTTACCTATTGCGCATGCCCCATCCGGGGGCCAGGCCCGCAACCCAGGCACGTGCCCTGACCAGGAGTTAGAGTGGCGACCTTCTGCTTCATGGAAGAGCACACAACCAGCTGAGCCACAACCGACCAGGGCTGTCTCCTCTCTTGATTAAGTAACATCCCTGGAACTCTACAGAAGCTGGAAGTCCCCGGTCCCCATTTCTTCCGTGCTGCAGCTGCCAGCTGGGTTGCCTGACTCCTGGGTGGGTTACAGCCCAAGTTCCGAGAGGCTGCTTAGCATCTGAGAGGAGTCACTTCATCCAGGCTCAGCAAGCAGTTTGATGTGCCGATTGCCCCTAAATGGGCACTGGAACCAGCCGTTCAGGAACCCAGAATTTGCTGATTGTTTTTGGACATTGACCACTTTCCAAATCCCTCCAAGTCACCACAGTTTTAGAGAATGTGATCTTCTATTTTCAAGCAAAGATTAGACCTTTTTTTTCCTCCTTTATAATTTGCATTATCACTCCTAAGAAAGCTGCTTTAAAAGTTTGGACGTTTTGAGGTAAATATTGCTGAAAAGAATGGTGGGGAAAGTAAAAAAAAAAAAAGAACTGACTAAAGAGTTAGAAATGTTAGGGAGTTTGAGGCAGGTAAGAAGGGCGGACCAGAGGCTGAAGTCACAGCTGCACCTGCAGGTGCCCTACTTGCCCTTTTAACACTGGAGTTTCAGATTCCAGGCTCATGCACTCCGTAGAGCACAGTGCCACAGCCGTATTGTAAATACTGATTTTATAATAGATTACAAAATAGATTGTGTGAAACAGTTTCAGTACGTGATCTACCTGACTAGATCGGGTGGAAAGCGAGCAATGAGTTGGGAACTCCTGAGTCTACATAATGTCAGGTGAAACCCTTTGGGACGCTTTCCAGAGAAAGTCAAACTCATCACGTACCAAAACCAAACTTATTCTGTCTTCTCCATCACCCAAGCTGAAACCCTAGGAATGTGGTAGAGTCTCCCTTTTGCCATCTGCTTACAGTCAGTCACCAAATTCATGCTCAGAAGCAGCCCTCAAACTTGACCTGCCTTTGTCTTCTTAACAACCATAGCCCTTTCTTCCTTGATTTAGTTTCCTGACTGGTCTTCCTGCCTTCAGATATGCTCATCTGTCTATTTACCACATCACCTGATTCCTCTCTATCGATTTCATGTGTTTGCTCTTTTATTAAGCGCCTAGTATATGCCAGATACTCTTAGGCACAGCACTGTGGACAAGGTCCCACTCCCAGGGAGCTTACTTTTGGGGAGGAATCAGGAGCCATAGGAAGACCAACAGTAAACATGTCAAGAATCAAACAAGTCATTTCAGATGGTGGTTAAGTCACTGAAGAAAACAAAATATTATCTGTCTTCTCTACTCAAGAATCCCTAAGGGTATCCCCACTTCCTGCAAAGTTAAACTAAACTCCTTGCCTGTCAACGACCCCAGCCTACCTGGCTGGCCTCATCTCCTACCACGCTCTCCCAAACTCACTGGAATCCTGAACTCCAACCCCACACTTGCCAATCCCTGCACATTCTCTAAATTTCACTTTTAGGCCAAGCTTTTGAGGTCATCTTTGTTTGTCCAAGTCCTCTTCATCCTCCAAGAGGCAGTTGGCTGCATCCTGTCTGTAGGGCTCTGGAGATCCGTTTAGACTGGGGAAGCCCAGGCAGGCTTCAGGGAGGGAAGACAGTTAGAGCTTCACAGGCACTGTGCAGGAGAAGGAGAGACCCTGGCGGAGCTGGGTGAACATACGGGGCTCAGTGTGAGCATGTTCTTCAGGGACTTGGCACCGTGTCCCATGGCTCTGTCTTTCTCCAAGTCTGTGGGGAGCAGTGTGAGGAAGCGAAGTCAGGTCACACCCTGGACCGAGGTGTTGAGAGCCCAGTTCATTCAGACAGTGTGTCTGCAGATCAAAGCCATGGGCTACACAGCCCAAGAGGCAGCACCCTCACAGAGAGCCAACAGAAGCCCTTCACGTCTGCACGTTCTTTAGACCTTTAATGGTGACGGCTGCCACACCTTGCATAGCAGGTATTTGCTGACAAGTCAGCCTGAGACTCAGATGTTTGATACAGAGCATGCTTCCAGACAGTGCAAGGAACTCCTGAGCTCATGGCAAAACTTCTTTTTCTTAGTGCCCAACTCTGTTCAAAAATGCCACCCTTAGTCCTGGCCGGGTGGCTCTGTTGGTTGGAGCATCGTCCCGTACACCAACAAGTTGTAGATTCGATTCCTGGTCAGGGCACGTACCTAGGTTACGGGTTCAATCCCCAGTCAGGGTGTGTACAGGAGGCAACTGATCCATGTCTCTGTCTCTCTCTCCCTTTCTCCCTTCACTCCCTTTCTCTCCCTCTCCCTTCCTCCTTCCTTCCTCTGTCTCTAAAACCAATAAACATACCCTTGGGTAAAGACTTAAAAAAAATGCCATCCTGTAATCCTGAACCCAATGGAAATAATTTTATTTATGCATTCTTTGGATGACTCTCTTTTTAGTATATATGTCCCCAGTGTGTTTTTGTGCATCTGCCAACCAGCTTAAATGTTCAATTTGGACGGCGGGGACTGGGACCCTGTTAGCTCCTCTGTGAGTGGCCCATGGCCACACGCAAACACAAGCTGCAATGCTTCTTGATCACGGTGACTTGAATAGGCAAATATAGAATGGTGTTTCTGACAAACCCCCAAAATCATCTGTTCAGAGGAAGGTGTGGGCCCTGCTGCATGTTCAATCCAGTCCCATTTAGCACCTTCATTAATAACATGAATAGAAAATAAACACCAGTGTTCACAGATGGTGCTAACTTTGGAGGTGCTGCTAGCAGAAGTGTCAAGATAGGAGAAGCAGAAATGCAAGCAGGAAACAGCAAAGATGTGACAGAAAAACACTCAACGCAGCAAAGGGGGAGAAAGTCTCAAACACATTTTTTGGTAAAACTAAAACCCCAAAGACATTAGAGCAAAAAGCACTGAGATGAGAAGTCAAAGGAAGAGGAAGAGAAAGGGGAGGAAAGGCAGGTTTGGGGCAGATGTGAGAGACCCTGCAGGCTCCAGAGCCCACAGCTCACCCCTTTTGTGAGATGAGGGGACACAGCCTGGCTGCCCCCCGAGGGGCACTGGCCCCTGGCGCGGTAGTACAGCCCTATGACAGCTGCTGTCCCGTTTGTTTGGGGTCAGTTTTTTGGTTGGTTGGGTGGTGGTGTTTTGTTGCTTCTGTTTTTTGTCCTTTTCTCATAATTGAGTGACCTGTGGGTATGATTTTGTTCTTTCAGTTTCGGTTTTGAAAGGTTTCATCATCCCTGGCGTAAAGCCTGAATTTGGACATTTTGGGAGGGACAGAGGAATGTAGCCTTTAAAGTGTCCAGATTCCTGCCCTGACTGGTGTGGCTCAGTAGACTGAGGGCCAGCCTGCAAGCCGAAATGTCACTGGTTCAGTTCCCCGTTAGGGCACATGCCTGGGTTGCAGGCCAGGTCCTCAGTTGGGAATCTGCGGGAGGCAACTGACCAATGTATCTCTTAAACATCCATGCTTCTCCCCACCTCTGAAAAATAAAATAAAAAAGAAATAAGGCATAAAAAAATAAAATGTCCAGATTCCAAATATGTGAAGCAAAATGGAACATTCTCACCACCTTGGTCTCTGATGTTGGTAGAGGGGAAGCAAATCCAAGAGCAAGGGACGGCCACAGGGCCTCACGGGCTGAGCTCCGCCAGGCTGCCTCCACACCTGGAGGCCGTGCCCTGGCCCCCATTGCCACAGGAGGGCTGCTGACACACGAAGAGTGGGAACCTCTGGTCAGCAGAAACAGAACAGGGAGTCTCCATGGAGCAGGAGTCCTCCTCAGGGGCTCCAACTGGAAAGTCAAGGTATGGTATGCGCGAGGAGACAGTACAATGTGCACAAATTCTCCGAGCACCAGGACAGCGGCCCGTTCTCTGACAGCCTGGAATCCACCCTGTTGTCTCCTGGCCAAGGAGGAAAAGAAGCAAATGCCCAAGAGGAGAAACACAAGCGGAGAAAGTGCACGGACAGCGGGGCCATGGTTGCCGGCCAGAATGCCCAGACCCTGGCATCATCGCAGCAGACTCCAAATGCCTTTTCCTCCCAGTACTGAAGAATCCCGTGCTGCAGAGGTGATTCATCCCAGTAGAGCTAGAAGAGCATCCCAACGTGGGGACTGAATAGAACGGGGGCTCAACGAGTCACTCAGGGGACAGATACCTGGACCCAGATCCTAGCCTCTCCACTGTGCAGCTGTGAAGAACTGCCTGGCCTTTCTAAGCTTCTGTGTCCTACTCAATAGTGTGGGCATAGCGACAGAGCCTCCTAAGATGTTGGTGAGGACTAAATGAGATGATATGTGAAAGATGTTTATTTTTTTAACCTTCACCCAAGGACATATAATATTTACTGATTTTAGAGAGTGAGGAAGGGGCAGAGAGAGGAGAATCATCAGTATGAAAGACAAACATCAATCGGTTGCCTCCCACACATGTCCCGGGTGGAAATCAAACACACAGCCTAGGTATGTGCCCTGACTAGGGATCAAACCCTCAACCTCTTGGTGTATAGCATGGTGCTCCAACCAACGGAGCCCCCCGGCCAGGGCACACGTAAGACGTGTGATACAGGGCCTCATCTGTGGTAGGTTCTCAATAGGTGATGAAGATTTTCAACCTCCCCCCATCCAAGACCCCCTTTCCACTACAGAAGGCTGCTAAGTGGTACCAGCCATGACCAGCAAGCAGATAAGTGATCATGAGAAATGTCTGTCCACATTACTTAGGGTGTTATTGAGACATTCACAAAGAGCTCATCTCCACTCAACCTCAAATAAATCAATAGACAGACAGACAGACATGTTCAATGATGTAATTCCTGGAACTTCTCTAACCTTCCATATGTTTCCGAAATCCGTCAGTCCAAATGTCTGCCATCCCACCACATGTTTTTCTTTCCCTGAGCACTCTGTTAGCCATGGGACGGGAGCAGCAAACATGTGAAAGTTTGGATTTACAAAGCATGGTAATGATTCATTTTGCAAAAGGATCGTCCAGGTCCCCAAAAGCATCCCTTGAATAGTGAGCGATCCCAGTGCCTCTTACTACGCCTGAATCACACAGTGCACATAAACAGACCCTGGCACAGAGCATGGCTCCAGGAGGGCACCTGCGTCTCCCCTGGCCTCCTTTGGATCCAGCCCCAGATCACTGACGGTGCCACCTTGCTTCTCAGTGACCCCACTCTGAAGATGCTTGGTGCTGGCCTCGGGTCTTCTGGTTTGTGTCTTATGTCAAAGTGCGTCCTCGTTCTATCTAAAGACATTGTCAAACTCCTGTTCTGTATCAGACAGTGCACCAGAAGCTCCTGACAGGGCTGAGGGGACGTGCCTAGCTCTCTGTTAAAGCACGTAGTAAGCGGGGAAACAGCCAGCAGTCGTATTCTAGTGACTGTTTCGTGGCGGGATGCACAGAGGCTAAGACCCGGACCCTGGCCCCAGCACCCAGGTTCAAGTTCTGGCTCCACTATGTGAGCTTGGTGGGCACTTGGCCTCTTTGGGCCTCATTTCCTCTTCTGAAAATAGAACTTGCCCCACACAGTCGGGTGGATTTCATAAATTCATATTTGTAAAGCATTTAGTAAGTATTGTATGCTTTTTGCTCTTACTTTATTCTTTTTATTTCTATTTATATTATGGTCAGAGAAGATAGTTACTGTCTGATGCTAATTCTTGGGTTTTTATTCAACTTCCTTTTATGGTCTAGTACCTGTTCCACATGTACTTTAAATAATGTGTCTTCTCTAATTGTTGAGCATAGTAAGTATATACATACACACAGCTTATTTATTTATTCATTTATTTATTTTTAGGCAGAGGGGAAGGGAGAAAGAGAGGGAGAGAAACATCAATGTGTGGCTGCCTCTCACGTGCCCCCCACTGGGGACTGGCCTGCAACCCAGGCATGTGCCCTGACTGGGAATCAAACCAGCAACCCTTTGGTTCACAGGCTGGTGCTCAGTCCACTGAGCCACACCAGCCAGCGCCACACAGCTTATTAATTGGGTTTAAATCTTTCCTTCTTAAATATTATTTCCTGATCTATACACTTTTTAGGAAAGTATATTAAGATTGTTTACTATGGTTGTGGATGAATCGTTATACATAGTCCCCTTTATCCAAGGGGGATACATTCCAAACCCCCCAATGGATGCCTGAAACTGCAGATAATACCAAAATTGGTATATGCTGTGTCTTTTCCTAAACATACCTATGATACAGCTTAACTTATAAATGAGGCACAGTAAGAGACTAACAACCATGTGTACTAATAAAATAGGATAACCGTAACAGGTACGGCACTGAACGTCAGGGGCTGAGGTCTCTCTCTCTAATGCCCAGTCTGGTAGCCGAGACGGCTACCGTGTGGCTGTAAGGAGGGTGGCTGCACAGCGCAGACACCTGGGCAGAGGGGACGGTCCACATCCCAGACAGGACGGGCAGGACCGCAAGGGGCTTCATCGCGCTACTCAGAACAGTGCACAGTTCAAAACTTAGGAATTTTTTCTGGAATTTTCCAGTTACTATTTTTGGACCCAGGTTGAGCACGGATAACAAACCCCAGAAAGTACACGCATGCGTGAGTGATGGGACGGCTGTGTCTTTGCAAGTCTCACACAATCTCACACAAATGACTTAACTTCTGTTTTCTGGATAGTGTCTTCCTGGTGAACTGCTCTTCGGTACAGAAAACAATGGTCTAATGAGTTCTTTCCCCAGCAGTGCTTTTTGCTAGCTTTCTTCTCATTAATATTTGCCTTGTATGTCTTGCTCCAGTCCTTTATTTCTAACTTTCCTTTGTATTATGATTTAGATGGGTCTCTTGCAAATGGTACACGGCTGCATTTTTAAATTAAATCCGAGAAGTCCCTTTGAACCACTCACTCACCTAGTTTCCAAATCCATATTAATTTGTGCTTCCTTCCCATGTTTCTTCTTCGCTTCTTTCTACCTTCCATTAGATCAAGCAGATTTTCTCCTTCCCTCTTCCTTCGGCGTCTTTGACAGCTGCACATTTCACTCTGGGGTTCTCATCCACCATGAATTCCCTTCACACCTGTGCTTCTCTATGAAGTCTAAAGTCCATCTTCCTACCCACCTCCCCGACAAGGACCTCTGGACCCTTCCCCGGGACCACCTCCCCATCTTTCATGTTGTTATCTAGGATTTTAGTTCAACATTGTTTTAAACCCCAAAAGATACTCATTGTTATTGTTGTTTTTTACCGTGAATGCTTATTTAAATTCCTTGTGTGTTTGTCTATTTATCTGCTTCTCAGTGCATCTCACATGCCGCTCTTTTCCTCTGGAGTCAGTACCTTCCCTGATTGCATGTCCTTCAGAAGTTCTCCACCTGAGAGCTGAGGTTGCCCAACTCTCGCACCCTTGTCGCAGAAGGAGGTCTTTGTCTTTATGCTCAGGTGATCGGCTGGGTACAGAATTCTAGGTGGGCAGTTATTTTCCTTAAACCCTTCGTAGAGTTCTGCTTTCACTATTGTCTCACCTTTGGTGAGAAGGCACACTCTTCCTTTGCAAGTAACATGTCTTTTCTCTCTGGGTGTTAAGGTTTACTCTCTGCCTTTAGTGACCTGTGGTGTATTCACTTTTCAAGAGTTCAAGAGAGAGGAAAGCTTGAGATCTTCATTTTTTACTGAAAAACTGTTTGTTTGTTTGTTTGTTCTCCCGCACGGTGGTTCCTTGCCACTTTGCCAGACTTCTTCTGGTGACCTTTTCCTAGACTAGGCAGGGTGTGAGAGCCCAGCCTCAGGCGGGATCTCAGCCTGGTTCCTCCCTCGTGGCCTGGGTGTGGTGTGACTTCTGCTCAGGCCAGTATGTGTCTGGGCTTGGCAACCACTGGGCCTTCCCTCTCACTCTGGCCTCACAGCCCCTCCTTCCGAGATTGTCCTTTCTGTCCTTCAACATCCACTTCCATTGTAAGTGTTATTTCTGTGCAGTCCCATTTGCATGTATGGCTCCACGTCAGCAGTCAGGAGGCTCTTCAGCTGCAATCAGAAGGTGGGCACCAGCACACCACCAGGGCTGCAAGAGGACCAGGGACACAGACGACACCCAGCTCAGCCTGGGGGAGGGGTGGGGGCGCATGGTTCTCCACAGCTCTGGGGAACGACTAAAGGGATTTTAGCAGAGGAGTGACGGGATCTTTTTGTGCCTTTAAAAGCTCTCTCTGATGACAATGTGGAGGTTGCATTTGAATCAGGGTGTGTGGCAAACCGAAGGCAGAGGAGACAGGAGGTTGCATCAGTAACCAGGGGGAAGGGGCCGAGGTTCTGGGCTGTGGCAGTGGCAAGAGACGGAAAGAGTAAAATAAGTAGAATGTAGTGACCCAGTGTGGGCAGCAGAGGGAGAGGGGGATTCAGGCTAATCCAGGCTTTCTGGCCTCTGTGACTGGGGGGATGATGGCGCCTCTCACTGAGACAGGCTTGACAAGAGGTGGGATACAGTGTGCAGAAGGGCCAAGAGGATGAGCCCAGTGTTGGGCACATGAAGACTCAGCTGGCTGTGGGACACTCAGGGGACTTGTCTAGTGAGTGGCTGAAAATACGTGCCTGGACCTCGGGCTGGGATAAGGTCTCCGGTTGGGTCATTGAAACCACAGGCATGGGTGACAAAACAGTATATTATGTAGTGAGAAAACAAACAAAAATACCCCTGCAGGGTTCCCACCTCTTCTTGAGGTGTTAGCCTGGAACCCGCTCTGGAAGCGCACCCAGCCTTAGGTGGCCTTCCTCTGTGCACCCCGTGTGTATGGCAGGGCGTTAACATTTGCCCGTCTCCCTGCTAAGCATGGGAGTGCCTTGAGCTCGGGGCCTGTGTCCCGCTAGTTCTGTGTTCTCTTTCTCTGGATGGGGCCCAGCCCACCGTAAGGGCTTGGTAAATAACTGCCAAGAAAAGGAGAGCAGGTTGGGGAGAAATGGGTGATGGCGGTCAGTGAGGAGAGAGCCATGGGGAAGGGCCATGGTGAGGAGAGAGCCATGGGGAAGGGCCATGGGACGAGCTGGAAGCAGTATCAGGGCCACAGCAGAGCAAGTGAGGGTTCTGTCCCCTGGCCCCAGGAGCCAGGTCAGTCCAGTGACATGGCAGAGGCAGACGCCAGTCTGCTCCGGGGCCTCAGCATGAGCTGTTTAGTGATGAGGGTTTTATTTTCTAAATAAAAGTGGTTTTGCCCACATCCCTCACCAACTGCAAAACCAGAAAGGACTCAATAGACCAAGAGATATGACACCCCTCACTCTCAAAACTGCATGGGCACTGGACTCTTAGACTTGCGTTAGAAGTGACCGAAGTGTCCGCTCAACCCTGACAGAAACAGAAGTAGCATTTCCTAAAGCCAGATTGTGAAAGACCTGTCCTCTGCAATTTGATAAGAGCAGCGGGACTTGCTTCTTGAAGGAAGTGAAGCGCACAGCGAACAGTCATGGACATGAACTCCAGATGCCCTGTCCTTAGCCAGTGTCCTCAGTGAGAGTCAGAGCACACGCATTTGCGTCCTGACTTTATGACTCTAGAGTTTATTATGAAATACTTAAATTTACCATCAATTTGAAAAGCGTTTGTTTACTACCTGCCTGCATTTGGTGCAAGGCAAGCTTCCCCCTACCACATCCTGTGACCAGACATGAGAGAACATTGCATGACCCTCAGGAGCTCCTTGCCACACCCCCAAAGAATACGTTCCCCGAGGTACTGCACCTCACTTCCATTGTGTTCCCATTAAAGAGCATTCATGCCCTGACTGGTGTGGCTCAGTGGGTTGGGCATCGTCCTGCAAAGTGAGGGGTCACCAATTCGATTCCAAGTCAGGGCACATGTGTGGGCTGCAGATTTGGCCCCTGGTCAGGGCATGTGCAAGAGACAACCCGATCAATGTTTCTCTCCCTCTCTTTCTCCCTCCCCTCCCCTCTCTCTAGTAGTAAACAAATAAAATCTTTAAAAATAATCACAAAGAGCCTTCATTAGACCCAGGATCACCACTACTCCAGTAGGGAATGCCACTGAGAGGAGAAAGTGGTTCACTCAATCCCTCGGGTCCTGGTCTGTGTAGGGTAGGCCAGTGGGCGAGATTCTCCTGATCTAAGCTGACCAGACATCCAGACAGGAGGGGACGTTTTCTAGGCTGATGCAGCTCCTGGAGAGACCTGAGTCACTCTATTTCTGCAGGGCCTATAAATATATGACTGGCACAGGAACTCACATTGTTTGAGTCTTGCATTCACCCACAGATTTCTCTAATGAGCAGGGGACAGGAATCTAAATGAAAAATGAGGGAAAGTAATTTGATAAAGGCCATTTGCCTGCAGTGATGGCTTGGCACAGATGAAACAAGATGAAAGTCCCCGAACTGCACAGTTTGCTGAGCCATTAGATCCTGCAACAGAAGACGGGGAGGAAAAGCCCCTTCCCCGGCGGCCAGACTCCTCCACAGCTGTCACTCGGTGTGGCACACCCTCAGAGAGAGATACCCTGCCTCCATCTCTAAAATCTGCCTCCTTTCCTTTAAAAAGTAAGGAAGGTGATCAGGCTCTACAAAGATTTCCAGTGTGGTGAAGCTCCAGCAAGAGCTGTCTCTCGACCTCCCCAGAATGTCCACTCCTGCCCGCCACTTGGGTCCTGTGCTGCTTTGTCTCCAGAACTGGGCACAAGAAACTCCTTGCTGGCCTTAAGACCGTTTTGGTTGAACTTCAAATGAGCAAAGAAAGCATGGTTTGAGGCAACTGATTCTCCCATTAGATCCATCTACCAGACAGAGAGAGAAGGGGGGAGAGGGAGATTAGTTCATTGTTCCGCCCATCTGTGCACTCATCGGTTTATTTCTGTGTGTGCCCTGACCGGGGACTGAACCCTCCACCTTGGCATATCGGGACAGCGCTGTAACCAGCTGAGCTACCCAGCCAGGGCACGATCAGTCTACTGTTAAAATTATTGTAAAACACACAAAACAGAAGCATTACCCTTTGTCCCATTTACAGTGTTGTGCAACCGTCACCACCGTCTAGCTCCAGAATAGTTTCATCAGCCCTAAAGAAAACCTCACACAACTTTACGGCTCCTCCCCTCCGCAACTCCTCCAACGTACTTTCTGTCTATAGATTGGCCTGTTCCGGACATGGCGTGTACGTGGAATTGTACAGTACGTGCCTTTTTGTGTCTGGCTTCTTTAACGTGCATCGTGTTTTCAAGCTTCATCTGTGCAGCAGGTGTCGGTGCTTCATTCCTTTTCATGGCTGAGTGACATCGCATTGAATGGATATGCACTACGCTTTGTCCATTCATCAGCTGGTAGACATTTGGATTGCTTCCACCTTTTGTTTACTGCAGCTAATGCTGCTATAAACATTCCTGTACAAGTTTCTGGTTGAACCGCCTACTTTCACTTTTTTAGGGTATATATCCAGGAGTGGAGTTGCTGGGTTGTCTGTTAAATCCTACCTTTAAGTTATTGAGGAGCCGCCGCACCCCATCCACACTGTCTTTGTTGTCTGTCGATGGCAGCGAGTGGATGACACCAGCCAGGGGTTGCTTAGCCCAGCAGAGGGCTGGCTGTCCTTCCTGCCCTCATTGCCACTACAAGCTCAACGCATGGACCCACTCAAATTCCCCACCTTTGTGCCCAAACCCCACAGCAGTCCCATGAAGGCAGGCTATGAATCAGGGCAGGGCCATTCAGGGCTGTGGCAAGGAAAAGAACTGGAACATTCGTATTAAATTACAAACTATACTAAAAATGTATAAAGAACATGAACTGATTTAGAAATAGCTCTCCTAAACCATCTCTTGTGGAGGTTCTTAGAACCTAACTGAGAAAGGAGTGAAAATCCCTTCTGTAAAGCAAAGTGACAGTGTATGCTCCCCACATACAGGGCCTCACATCTCTCAGCGTGAAAGACTCACCAGACTGAAAACCTGGTGTGGGCAGGCAGCTTGCTGAGGCTGGGAGAGGAGCCCCTGTCTTGGCTGCCCCTTGGCTACCCACTCGTTTTCTGTATTTTCAGTACCTAACATATGCCTGACATGGAGTAAGTAGTGCATACTTGGATAGCAGATGGCTGTATTGATGGATGGATAAAATTATTCATCCATTTACCTTCACTCGTAAAGGAAGCAGAGAGCCTATTTATTACGCACATTTAATGGCTACACAGACAGACTCACAGAGGTTTAAGTGGCTTGGGCAAGGTCAGAAAGGTTGTACAGGAGTCCAGACCCTCCAGCCCTCGGGCCTCTGCTCTTGAATTCAGACCTCAGAGGAATCAGGGGAGATCTCAGGTGGCCTGAGAAAATGCCGAACAGAAATCTGGGGGAAGTGTGAGGACCACCACTGAATGCTGGCTTTTCTTTGATCGATTGGGATTGATTCTCATGCAGTTGAGGGATGTTTTTGGGAAGTTGTAATTAGATATTTACCACAGATGAGTATCTGCGGTCTGGAAGAGGGGGCAGCTGGAGAAATGTGGCTGAGAGGAGACAAAGGCAACCAGTCAATGCATGCTCTGCACACTGGTGGTTCTCTGCACTCTCCTGCCAAGCCAAGTTCCTCTGCCCCGTGCTCTGGGCATGTGGTGTGGAATGCCAGAGAGCCGGCCTTGCCCATGGGAAACAGAGGACAACCGCCCAGCTGTCCTAGGACCCCACCAGGGAGGGGTCTGAGCAGCTGCAGGGCTGGCCCAGGAGAGGTGGGACAGAGAAAGGAAAGGGGACACAACTCATCTGCATCTACCACGTCCACATCCTCTGCTTTCCTTCTTGCCACTCAAGAGAGAACCTTCACTTTGGTAGTGTGGTGGCCTCGGCTCAGGGATGGACCAGCTCACAGTCTAAATGATAGTGACTTCCAGTCAAGATGGTGGAACAGATAAACTCAGCTCGCCGCTGCCAGCACACATCAAATCACAGCTAAATTATACAACAGCCATTATTGAGAACCAGCTGAAGACTAGCTGAACAGAAGCCCTATAAGTAGGGATATAAAGCAGCAGCCACTCCTAGATTGGTAGGAGGGGAAGAGAGGCAGAACAAGCAGATCCCACATCCACGTTGGCAATTAGGGTTTGGGAGGAATACCACAGTGGAAGTGCCTGCACCCTGAGGAGCAGGGTTCCAGCCCCACACGGGGCTCCCCAGAGCAGGCACTAGTGCCAGGAAGAGGAGGCCTCATAACATCTGGCTGTAAAAACAAGCGAGGATTACAGTGAGACGGAGAGCTTCCAGAGTTCCAGGCATTCTTCTTGGGGGAGCGCATGTAGATTCACTCACTCGAAAACTCCCTGGCTCTGGGCTCCAGTGTGGGGGCAGCAACTTGCACAGTGCCGGGGACGAACATGGAAGAACTGAACTGACTAGCTTCAGGGTGAGGGCTGGAGAAGAAGGGGTCAAGGCAGCTGTCTCTGGAATCAGAAAGCAAGCAGGTACCATTGTTCCTTTGTTGAGCCTCTTCCAGCCCTGTTGGCAGGCATAGGTGCCAAATCTGAGCTCTGCATCAACCTGGCTAATACTGTGTGCCTCACCCTGGAGATTCCATTAGACCCCATTTCACCTAACTCACACACCCTCCTAGCCATTTCCAGTGGCGTTGCTACACAAGTGGCCTGCCTCAGCTAATACTGTAGACTTTCCTAAAATCTTTCAAAAGTCCACAAACCCCAAACAAGCAGTGGCTGGCCTCAGCGTGCCCTGTACCTCTTACTAAGTGGCCTCAAGCCCAGCATGCATGGTAACCAGTCACAGCTTGCACTGTAACTCCCATCTGGTGTCCCCAAGCCTGACATAAGTTGTGGCCAGTGTTAGCTTGGAACATAGCTTCAACTAAGCACCACAAACCCAGCACAAGCAGCAACCAACCACATCACTTTGTAGCTCCCATCAGGCAGCACCAAGCAGGAACAAATGGTGGCTGACCTTGGTCTGCATGGGAGCCTCTTCCAAGAGGCTCCAGAACCAACATACTCAGTGGCTGGCTTCAGAACACAACAGAGCACCACCCAACCAGCTCCACAAACAACACACCCAAAGGCCAGATCAGCTGGCACCAGAGCCTCACTACAGAGACTCCCCATCTGTGGGGTCAGCCCCTGCACAGCAACTTGTCCACTGTAATCACAGTAAACACACACAGCCAGTCAGCCTGACATGCTAACAGCAGTCAAGGCTCAACTGCAACAGGAGGGTACTCACAACCCACACAAGGGACACACCTGGAGCACCTGGCACAGGTGAACAGGGAGACTGCACCACTGGGCCTAACAGGACACCTACTACATAAGGCCACTGTGCCAAGACTCAGAGATGTAGCAGCTGTACCTAATACTTAGAAACAAACACAGGGAGTCAGCCAAAATGTGGAGACAAAGAAACATGCTCCAAAGGAAAGAATAGAACAAAACTCCAGAAATAGAACTAAACAAAATGGAGACAGATAGTCAACGAGATACAGAGTTCAAAACACTAGGTATAAGGATACTTAATGAATTTAGGGAAAGAATATATCAGCTCAGTGAGAACTTGAACAAAGCAATAGAAACCATAAAAAATAACCAGTCAGAAATGAATAATACAATAACTGAAGTGAAGAATACAGTATAGGAAGTCAACAAGCAGATTAGATGAAGCAGAGCATTGAATCAGTGATCTGGAAGACAAGATAGCAGAAAACACCCAATTGCTACAGGAAAAAAATTAATTAATGAGAACAGTTGAAGGGATCTGTAGGACAACCTCAGCATACCAATATTTGCATCACAGAGGTGCTAGCAAGAAGGGAGAGAGAGCAAGGGATTGAGAACTTTTTGAAGCAATAAGGACTGAAAACTTCCCTAACCTGGTGAAGGAAATAGACATAAAAGTGCAGGAAGCACAGAGTCCCAAACAATATGAACCCAAAGAGGTTCACATCATACTTAAAATGCCAAAGGTTAAAGACAAAGAATATTAAAAGTAACAAGAGAAAACAGTTATCTATGAGGAAGCTCCCGTAAGACTGTCAGTTGATTTTTCAACAGAAACTTTTCAGGCCTGAAGGGAGTGGCCTGAAATATTCAAAGTGGTGAAAAGCAGAGACCTACAAACAAGAAATCTCTACCCAACAAAGCTATCATTTAGAATGGAAGGAGAGATCAGGAGTTTCCCAGAAGATAAAAAACTAAAGGAATTATTTATCAGCACTAAACCACTAACTACTATGAGAAGTGTTCAAGGAACTTCTTTAGGTAGAAAAGATCAAAATATAAATAAGAACATAGAGGAAAGAAAAAATTCTCACTATGACAAAGGCAAACATTTGGTAAAAGCAGTAGATCAACCCAACTATAAAGGTAGTACAAACATTAAAAGACAAAAGTAAGAAGATTGTGTGTAATTACAATAAGGGATACACACAAATACATGCAAAAGAAGTTAAAAATGACAAAAACAAACATGGAGGGGATGAGTAAAAAGTGTTGTGATTTTAAAATATATTCAAGCTTAAGTGGCCATTAACTTCAAATAGACTGCTATAAACTTAGTGTGGTATATATAAAGCACATGGTAGCCACAAACCAAGAAGTCTACAAGAGATATACAAGAAATAAAGGAATCTGAACACAACACTAGAAAGTCATCAGTATACAAGAGAATAAAAAAGAACAGAGAAGGACTACAAAAACGGTCAATAACATGGCGATAACTATATACCTATCAATAATTCCTTTAAGTGTAAATTGATTAAATGTTCCAATCAAAGACCCAGGGTGGCTGAATGAATTAAAAAAAAAGAGAGACCCATACATCCATGCATATGCTGCCTACAAGACCCACTTAAGATTGAAAGAGACACACAGATTGAAAGTAAAGGGATAGAAAAGATAGTCCATGCAAATGGAAACAAAAAAAGGAGGGTAGCAATTCTCATGTCAGACAAAATAGACTTTAAAACACAAGTGGCAAACACAAGGCCTGTGGGCTGAATCTGGCCCTCCACCTTGTTTTATGTGGCCCAGCACCTTGTTTCTACCCAGCAACAGCGCCAGGCTCCTTGCCCCTAGTTAAGGAGTAGTTACATTTATACAGTCCTGAAATTACATTCGGCCCTTTGAAGGCAACCGTGAGGCTGATGTGGCCCCTGGTGAAAATGAGTTTGACACCCCTGCTTTAAAACAAGGGCTATACCAAGAAGCAAAAAAAAAGAGACTTCTGGTCAAGATGGAGGTGTAGGTAAACAAGCTTCGCATCTTTACGTGGCTACAGAAAAAATTACGACCAGAATTCAAAACAAATAATACCCAGAACCAACAGAAAATTGAGCTTTCCTCGACGGAAGTCCGACAACCAAGGACTTAAATAAGATCCACATTCATCCAGGTGGGTAGGAGGGGCAGCAGAATGAGCAGTCCCACATTCACATGTGATGGGTAAAAATCAGGAGGGATACCTTGGGAGTAAAGGATCCCAGCCCCAGGCCAGACCACACAGCCCAGGGTTCCAGGACCAGAAAGATAAATCCCCATAACTTCTGACTGTAAAAACCAGTGGGGGTTGGGGCAGTGGAAGAAACTGCCGGATTTTCAGGAGACTCCACTTAAAGGGCCTGGTGGACTTAGAACTTACACAGACTGATCCCCTCTGGGATTCAGCACCGGGCAGCAGCTGGAAGGGCACCAGTCACATACAGGGAATAAGTGATGTGAGTAGAAACAAGGAGAGTGCCAGGCAAACCTCCAGAAGACAGGCAGCAGCATTGTCCCCTCTCTGAACCCTCCCTCTACACAGAGCCACAAAGCAATGAAGCAGGTTGCCCCACCCTGGCATTACCTAAGGCTCCGCCCCACACAATTTACAGGTGCCTTTTCTACAATAGGCCACGCTACTAAGACAGGGAATCAAAGCCACTCCACCTAATACACAGAAACAAACACAGGGAGGCTGCCAAATTAGAGAGACAAGGAAATATGGCCCAAATGAAAAAAAAACAGAACAAACTCTCAGAAAAAGAACTAAAGGAAATGGAGATAACCAACCCAACAGATGCAGACTTCAAAACACTGGTTATCAGGATGCTCAAAGAACTCATTGAGTACAGCAACCACATAAAAAAAATAAAAACCTGGAAGAAATGAAGGTTGTACTAAGTGAAATAAAGAAAAATCTACAGGGAACTAACAATGGAGGGGATTACACTGGGATTCAAATCAATGATTTGGAGCATAAGGAAGAAATAAGCATTCAACCAGAACAGCAAGAAAAACAAAGAATTTTTTTTTTAAATTGAGAGTATAAGGAGCCTCTGGGACATCTCCAAATGTACCAACATCTGAATCATAGAGGTACTAGAAGGTGAAGAGGAAGAACAAGAAACTGAAAACTTATTTGAAAAAATAATGAAAGAAAATTTCCCTAATTTGTTGAAGGAAATAGACATACACGTCCAGGAAGCTCAGAGAATCTCAAACAAGTTGGACCCAAAGAGGACCACACCAAGACACATCACAATTAAAATGCTAAAGGTTAAAGATAAAGAGAGAATCTTAAAAGCAGCAAGAGAAAGGGAGACAGTTACCTACAAAGGAGTTCCCATAAGAATGTCAGCTGATTTCTCAAAAGAAACTCTGCAGGCTAGAAGGGATTGACAAGAAGTATTCAAAGTGATGAAAAGCAAGGATCTACAACCTAGATTACTCTATCCAGCAAAGCTATCATTTAGAATGAAAAGGCAGATAAAGTGCTTCCCAGACAAGGTAAAGCTAAAGGAGTTCATCATCACCAAGCCATTATTACATGAAATGTTAAAGGGACTTAAATTTAAGAAAAAAATCAAAACTGTAGACATTAAAATGGCAACAAATTCACAACTATCAACAACCTAATCTAAAAAAAACTAAGCAAAGAACCAGAACCGGAACAGAATCATAGATATGGAGATCATTTGGAGGGAATGGGGGAAAACATACAGGGATTAAGAAGCATAATTGGTAGGTACAAAATAGGGATGTTAAGAGTAGTATAGGAAATGGAGAAGCCAAAGAACTTATATGCAGGACCCATGGACATGAACTAGTGGTGGGGGTCGGGGGGATTGCTAGAGGGAATGAGGGTACCAGGCAGAGGAGGGTAAAGGGGGAAAAATTGAGACAACTGTAATAGCATAATCAATAAAATATATATTTTTTAAAGCAAATAAGGGCTTTTCATAATGATCAATCAGTCCAAAAAGAGGATATAATTCTCATAAACATCTTCATAGGAGCACCTAAATATATAAAGCAAATAATGAAGGACATAAAGGGAGAGATTAACAGTAATACAGCAATAGTAGGGGATTTTAACACCCCATTGATATCAATGGATGAATCATCAAGACAGAAAATCAATAAGGAGCCCAAGCTGGTATGGCTCAGTTGTTGGGAGCATCATCTCATAGACAAAAGGGTCACAGGTTCAATTTCCCAGTTAGGGCACGTATCCAGGTTGAAGGTTTGATCCCCAGTCAGGTTGCATACAAGAAGGCAACCAATTGATGTTTCTTTCTCAAATCAGTATCTCTCTCTCTATCTCCCCCCACTTTCCCTTCCTTTCTCACTAAAAGCAGTGAAAAAAGTCTTCAGGTGAGGATAAAAATAAATAAAAATAGAAAATCAACAAGGAAACAAGGGCCTTAAATGACACATTAGACCCAATGAACTTACTTGATATTTTTAGGACATTTCACCCAAAAGCAGCAGAATATACATTCTTTTCAAGGGCACATGAAACATTTCCAGGATAGACCACATGTTAGGCCACAAAACAAGTCTCAATAAATTTAAGATTGAAATCTTCTCCAGTCTCAGTGGTAGAAAACTAGAAATCAATTACAAAGAGAAAACTGAAAAACACACAAACATGTGGAAGTTAAATAAACATGCTACCAAACAATGAATGGGGTTAACAAGATCAAAGAAGAAATCAAAAGATACCTTGAGATAAAAGAAAAGGGAAGTACAATGACCCAGAAATCTATAGAACACAGCCAAAGCCACCCTAAGAGGAAAATTTATAGCGTTATAGGCCTACCTCAAGAAACAAGGATCATAAATAATCTAACTTCACAACCAAAGAACTAGAAAAAGCCCAAAGGGAATAGAAGGAAGAAAATAATAAAGTTCAGAGTGGAAATAAACAAAATAGAGTCTAAAAAAGAATAGAAAATATCAGTGAAACTAAGAGCTGGTTCTTTTAAAAGGTAAAATTATCTTTAGCCAGACTCAGTAAGAAAAAAGAGAGGGCCCAAATAAATAAAATCAGAAATGCAGCCTGGCCAGGTAGCTCAGGTGGTTAGAGCATCACTCCCATATGGCAAGGTTGTGGGTTTGATCCCCGGTCAGGGCACATAAAGAATCAACCAGTGGATGCATAAATAAGTGGAACAACAAATCAATGTTTCTCTCTCTCTCTCTCTCAGAAAAATCAATAAATACATTTTTTAAAAGATTTTTAAAAAGTGAAAGAGAAGTGACAGTGGATATCACAGAAATACAAAGGATTATAAGGAAATACTATGGACAGCTATATGCCAACAAATTGGACAACCTGGAAGAAATGGATAAATTCCTAGAAACATACAATCTTCCATGACTGAATAAAGAAGAAGCAGAAAATCTGAACAGGCCAATTACTACCAATGAAATTGAATCAGTAATCAAAAATCTCCCAACAAACAAGTCTTGGACTGGATGGTTTCACAGGTGAATTTTACCAAACACTCAAAAAACTAACAACTATCCTCAAACTATTTCAAAACATTCAAGAGAAGGGAAGGCTCCCAAACTCATTTTATGAGGCTACCATTAACCTGATACCAAAACCAGACAAAGACATAAGAAAGAAAGAAAACTATAGGCCAATATCCCTGATGAGCATAGATGCAAAAATCCTCAAAAAATATTAGCAAACTGAATTCAGCAATACATTGAAGAGATCACACACCATGATCAAGTAGGATTATTCCCAGGATGCAAGTCTGGTTCAATATTTGCAAATCAATTAATGTAATACACCACATAAATAAAATGAAGGCTAAAAATCCTACAATCATATCAGTAGGTACAGAAAAAGCATTTGACAAAATCCAACATCTGATTATGATAATTACTCTCAGCAAATTGGGGATAGAAGAAACCTACAGTACCTCAATATAATAAAGACCATATATGACAAACCCACAGGTACCTAGCCACAGAAATCAGATAAGAAAAAGAAATAAGACATTCAGATTGGAAAGGAAGAGGTAAAACTGTTATTTGCAGATGACATACTACATAGAGAGTAGTATCCACACACATACAAAAAAAAAAAAACTATTAGAACTAATAAATGAGTTCAATAAAGTAGCAGGATACAAAATTTATATTCAGAAACTGGTTGCACTTTTATATACCAATAACAAACTACCAGAAAGAGAAATTTTAAAGATCCATTTACAATTGCATGAAAAAGAATAAAATACTTAGGAATAAATTTAACCAAGGAGGTAAAAGACCTGTACTCAGAAAACTGTAAGACACTAAAGAGAGAAATTGAAGAAGATACAAATAAACAGACGCATACACAGTGCTCATGGGTAGAAGGAACTAACATCATTAAAATGTCCCTACTACCCAAAGCAATGTACAGATTCAATGCACTTCATATCAAAATACAGATAGCATTTTTCACAAAAGACTTCAACTAACCAAAGCAATCTTGAGAAAGAAGAACAAAGTTGGAGGTATCATACTACCTGATATCAAACTATACTACAAGACTATAGTAATCAGAACAGCATAGCACCAGCATAGAAACAGACACAAAGATCAATGGAACAGAATGGAGCCCAGAAATAAACCCATGCCTATATTGCCAATTATTCTATAACAAAGAAGGCAAGAATATGAAATGGGGTAAAGACCGTGTATTCATTAAATGGTGTTGGGAAAACTAGACAAATCCAGTTTCATTCTTTTGCATGGGTCACTTTCTTACATCATGCAGAGGAACAAACTCAAAATGGAATAAATTCGACTTAAGTGTGAGACCTGCAAACATAAAACTCCTAGAAGAAAACACAGGCAGTAAACTCTGACATCACTCTTAGTAATACTCCTTTTGGATCTGCCTCCTCAGGCAAGGGGTAAAAAAGAAAAAAATAAACAAATGGGACTACATCAACCCAAAAAGTCTCTGCGCCGCAAAGGAAACCATCAACAAAACAAAAAGACAATCTACCGAGTGGAAGACGATACTCATCGATGATACATCCAATAGGGGATTAATATCCAAAAATATATAAGGAAGTCATACAACTGACCATCAAAAAACCAAACAATCCTATTAAAAAATAGTCAAAGAACCTGAGTAGATGTTTCTCCCAAGAAGACAGACAGGTGTCCAGGAGACGTATGAAAAGATGCTCAACATCACTAATCATCAGGGAAACACAAATTAAAACCACGATGAGACACCACCTCACACCTGTCAGAGTGGCCGTCGTCAGTGATGGCAAACTGGTGCGGCCGTAGAAAACGATATGGCGGTTCCTGAGAAAAGTAAGAATAGAACTACCATGTGACTCAGCAGTTCCACTTCAGGATATTTATCCGAAGAAACCCGAAACACGAATTCAAAAAGATACATGTTCGCTGCAGCAGTCTTCACAATAGCCAAGATCCGGAAGCAGCCTGGGTGTCCACAGACAGGTGAGCAGGTGGAGAAGACGGTGCGTTTCTACAATGGAGCATTACTCGGCCATAAAAAAAGAATGAAATCTTGCCGTTACAACAACGTGCATGGACCGGGGGCGGGCGGGGGGGCTATTATGCTAAGTGAAATAAGTCAGAGAAAGACAAATATTGTATGATTTCATTCATGTGGAATCTAAAAAGGAAAATAAGCAAAGCAGAAGCAAACTCATAGATACAGAGAAAAAAGGGTTGCCAGATGGGAGGGGGCTGAGGGTGGGTAAAAAAGGTGAAGGGACTGAGACGTAATTGCCAATGACAAACAGTCATGGGGACGGAAGTACAGCAGAGGGAATATTTATAGTCAGTAATATTTGAAAATATGCGTTGTGTCAGATGGGTACTAGACCTATTGAGGGCTCACTTCGTAAGTTATATAAATGTCTCACCACTATGTCGTACACCTAAAACTAATATAATGCTGAAACTTTTTAATATTTTTAACAAATCAGTGATGCTTGCTTGTGTCTGTGGGCTTGGGTGTCCCAGAGCACCGTTCTGCTTTCGCGCTGCCCCCTGAAGAGGGGCAGGTCTCTCCCGCCCCAGGCAGTGTTCACTCCACCGCGCTCACCAACGGGGCAGAGACGCCTTAGGCCCAGCCCAGGGTCGGGGGGGAAGAGTCTGGGGTAGACGTCCCTCGGCGCTTTTGTAACCCTACATACCCCACCCTCGGGCTCCCTGTCAGGGTGAAGTTGTGCCCTTGCGATCCTGGGGTGCCATTCTGCAACAGCCGTTTGCTGCTCCTCATTTTACCACCAGCCCAAACCCTGCGCCAAAGCTGGAGCGCAGACCCTAGAGAAGCACAGAGCCAAAAGCAGGAGGAAGGGGGGCATCAGGGGCCACGCTCGGCCGACACTGAACTCTGGCTGTGAGGGGGTCTCAAGTCAGAAGGACTGGATTGAAAGGAGCATGTTCTGATTGTATGAACATGGGGGCAGGCCAGCGGTTCGTGTTCTCTCAGATTTGTTGAGTTGACTTGGAACGTGGCCCTTTTCAGAACCCCTTCCCTAAGACTTTGAGTCCGCAGGTGGTTCTGGAACCCACCGTGTGGGCACCAGTGTACTTGGCTCCACGGACAGGGGAGGGAAGGTGCGGGAAGTGGGAGGCAGCGCCTGTCCCCTGCAGTGCCCAAAAGGAAGGACGCACAGCCACCGGCAGGAGATGGCAAGGGAAGGCCTCTTCCAGGGTCAGAAGGCTTCTACAGGGTGCGAGTCCAGCATGAGCAACCCAGAGGCTGTGCTGGGCAGGCCGAGGAGGCAGGGAGGCTGCCCGACCTTGGGACCCAGCAGGGGAAAGTACAGGGCCTGGTGGGCGGGCAGCGCGGTCCTGAAGGCACGTCCAGCTGCAGGCGGGACAGCAGTGCTGCGCATTGCATGCACCTGGGCCAGACGAGGGCCTCAGGACTCCGCACCGGAACCGGCCAGCCTTGGGCCACACATCTACCCCCGCAGAGAGGCCGAGCTCCCACGGGAACAGAGAAGCGCCTCCGCCCCCACCCCTGCCTCCAACGGGCTCTGCTATTTTTATGTCCTAGGCTGGTTAAAAATAGTCTGAGCCAAGGCTTTAGCCGCAGCAGACTAGACAGTAAGTGTTGGACACCTATTGCCCACAGGTGATAGCCACGGGTCTCTCCTTGTGTCCCTGTTCTTCCTCTGCGACATGTTTAATGAGAAAGCAGGTAGGAAACCGGCTTGAGAACCCTCACAGGCATTGGGGCTGTGATGGGCCATGCACTCTGGGCCCCCTCGGGAAGCTGCTTGAGGCCCACAGCACCTGCCACCTGAGTGCTGTCCGGTGCCCAAGACAGGTTGCCTCAGAGTTGGGTGGGAGGAAAATGTATCAGAACTGTGCCTCCCTGGCCCCTGGGGCCTCAACAGCGCCTCATGCTCCCTGGGGCCCAGGGAGGCAAGGCCAGGTTGGGCATAAGCCCGCCTGCCCCCTGGGGTGAGGACACTTGGCATTCGGTGTTCAACACAAGAGCGACAATGGTCCAGGGAGCCTTGCAGGCATTGGCAGGCCAGCCTGTCCATGCCCCAGACGTGCCCCCAGAGACACGAAGGCATTCACGCACACAGAGCAGAGCCAGCGCATCCCACCCAGAGCCCCAAACCATCAGCCCTTCTCCCCCGGCCCAGCCCTAGGAAAGCTGCAGACAAGGGCGCAGTGTGGGGCTGCGCCGGCATGTGTGAACAGCAGAGGTGCCAGCCTATGGCATCAACTTTCTCGGGTCTTAAAATAAGCCGCTTCTGCAGTGTATTCAGGGCGGTGTGAGGAGCCGGAGAGGAGGAGTCCTCTTCTACTCAGTAGGTACGCGAAACCTCAGCGACCCCCCACCAAAGGCCTCCTGAGCCTTTCAGGCAGCAGCAGGCGCAGGCCACGGGTCTTCACATGGGGCTCACCTCCCATCTGGTGCTCGGGCAAAGCCAAGTCTGAGAGGCACCTGGGGAAGTGAGTCAGGCCCAGCTGGAACCGCTGGACCCTGTGACAGGCAGGGGCCAGCCGGGACTCCCAGAAGACCTCTCTCTAGTCAGGGAGAGTGCAGGGAAGTCTGCATTCACTGTGGTCACAGAGCCTCCCAGGGCTCCCTGTTGCACCAAAGACAACCGAAAAATAAATTGAGCATCAGAATCCCAGGCCCCTCATGACAAGTCCCCCTGCTGACGTCCAAAGCCCAAGGGACTCAGGTCTCAGGCCAGGGACTTGGTGGCTGTGGTTCCACCACAGCTCCCCCTCCTCTGGTCCGGCTCCGCACACTGGGTTCTCTGGTGGCAGCGGCCCAAGAGCAGAACTCCTGCCCCTCTGCTCTCTGAGGCTGTGGTTGGAGGCTGCCGCCCAGCACCACCTTTCCTGTCCTCGCCCCTCGTGGGGCTTCTCAAGCCCTCCACTGAGGCCTCCAGGGCACATGTCCCCTGGGACTCCTGTCAGGCCCACAGGAGCTTGGCCAATGGAGGGCCCTAGGGTGGCCAGGAAACCCCCCTCTGGCCGCCTACTAACTGCCCGCTGGCCTTTTTCTTGTTGATTCTTCTAGTGAGAAGCGCCACCTACAAGTCAACGTCACCAACCCCGTGCAGTGCAGCCTACACGGGAAGAAGTGCACCGTTTCCGTGGAAACGCGGCTCAACCAGCCACAGCCCGACTTCACCAAGAACCGCTCGGGCTTCATCCTCAGCGTGCCTGGGAACTGACCTTCGCCCAGGGGGCCAACACTTAGCCTCATAGGTCCTGATCTAATTGCTGACCCTGCTACTGCCCGCTAGAAATCAGCTCAGGGAGGTGCCCTCACTGCCTTCTCTCAGGCCCCTCCCCGAGGTCTTCTTCCCGGCTTTCTGACTTTGGTTTTCATCTCCCCCCATCCCAACTGTCCACGGTCCCCAGTCAACAAACCAAAGACCCCGATGACCTGTCCCAGAGCCCTGGGCCGACGTCTAGACCACATCTCACCTCAGAGGCAACTTGATGGTGCCTTCAGTGGCCTCCCTGGATTGGCCAGGTCACGTCAGTGTGCCTTGACCCAGTGACCAGCTGCTGACCCTGCAGGAGGTGGGGTGGGGGGGCCCAGGGCACAGTCGCCCCAACCAAAGACATGCTCCTCCAGGGAGGTGGGTGGAGATGAGCTGGGAAGGTAGCCCCGCTCTCTCCACGAGCCCGTCCTGCCACTCCCCCAAGGTGATTGCAGCCCCCGTGACCTGGCTTAGGGAGCTTCTGAGTCCCTCAGTGGACCTCGTTTTCCCAGCAGCCAGCCAAAGCCACCAGGTGAGCAGGTTCACCTGTGGGACCAGCCCCTCAGCCCAGGACCAGTGGCCGGCGGAGCCGCCGCCCCCAGGCTGCCTCTCTGGGAGAGTGCCGGGGGGCTGCTCCGGGGGGCAGCCTACCCGTGCAGCCGTGTGGTGGTCTTCCTTATTTCTGCAATGTGCAAGGTTGCTGGTCAGACCAGTGTCCCCTGTGCCCACACTCGTGTCAGGAACACTAATGAGAAAGTGGAGTGGCAGGGGCTGGGCAGCACGCGTGGGTTTGGGAGTCTCCCCTCCCGACACATCTCGTACCCGTGTGAGAACTGGGACCGGGACAGGAGCACACAGGAACCTTGGCAAGTAGAGAGCGAGCCGAGAGCACGTGGGGCCCTGGCACTGCGGGCCAGGCCAGGGTGCCCCCCAGCCCACAGCCCCTGGCTGGGCACACAGACCTTGTGCCAGGAGAGCAGCGCTGTCCACCAGCCCCTGCCCAGCACATGCCTTCAGATGCCTTCCTGAGACCACCCTCCTCCCATGTCTCAGCCGAAAGGGACACCGTGAACCTCTGGGCGGCCTGGGCCTCCCTGCCAGGAGCCTAGAAGGAAGAGACTCCAGCACCTTGTGTGGTGAAGGGGCTGAGGGGGCTCCCGCGCCTCGGGACGAGCCCAGCAGGGTGTGAGAGGGACGTGCCCTCGATTTCTTCACTTCGTCGCACGTGCTGCCCCTCCTCCCCCTCCCCCCTGCATGCTCTCGCCCTGTCACCCTGACCCCTCAAAGCACACCACGTGCCTGAGTGCAGCCTCCTGTGCCTCACCCAGTGCCTGGCACGGCCACTGGCTGACCCCAGGTGGGCCCGGCGGTGGGGGTCTTTCGCACCCCCACCCCTGCCTCCCAGGGCTGGCGAACGTGCACATAGTGTGCAGTTTGCATCAAGGAGCCCTACTGTCACCCTGCCCTGGAAGCCCGCTCACTGTCGGTGCTGGATCAGCTGCCTGCAGCACAGGTTAGCGATGCTCATAGTTCCGCCAGGCACCATGACCAGGCAGACCGTCATGACTGGAACCATGCCTCCCCACTCGTTTCCCCAAACTTGTCGCTTCATACTAGACACACGCACATGTATGTTTTTAGACACACCAAAATGGAACATGCCAAATGAGTGCCTTCCAGGGGCTAGGGAGGAACAGGAGGAGGGTTTTGGGGTCCTCCCTCCCTCCCGCCTTTCGACATTGCCCGTGGCCCCTGGCTGAGGGCCGGAGGGCCACCGGCTGTCAGAAGCACGTCTTCGTGACGTCCTAAGGGAAGTCAGGGTGGCAGCGGGAGGAGGGTCAGGGATTTGGGGCGAGGCCACGGCGACGCTGCCAGGGTGCCGTGGGGAAGCAGGACAGATTGTACACAATGAAGTGTTTCTCTCGATTTAATTAAGTGCAGTTTATGGTTTGGTGCATATATTCCTATTTTCCATTAAATTAACTGTTTCTAAAGCATATTTTGATTTACCGTCAAGAGCAATAAAGCATTAAATCTTATTTCTAAAGGTGTTCTGCTTTTCTGTAATTGAAAACTCTACCTATAATTGTGACGATTTAGCTCGTACAAAGCCCCGGAGGACAGAAGGGAGCACCGGGCACAAACCAGGTGAAGTGGGAGACACTCACCTGAGGCTTCCGAGTAAAAGCGCTGCGGGCGGGCGAGAAGGGAGCTGTGGAGAAGAGCGAGGGCGGGTGGGGGAGGCAGCGGAGTGCAGTCCAGGCCTTTCCTTCCGTCACTTTGAGGCCTGTGTGCTAGACTCCAAGTTCAGTGCTGTCGTGTTTACCGAAACACCAGCATGTATTCATAAAGGAAAGGCTCGGATTCCTTTGGCTGCAGCTGGGGAAGAGGTCTGAGTGATCGGTGGCTGGTTGGGGGTGGCAAGAGGATGAGCAAGTGACAGAGAAATCAGGGCTTCTCGGGGTGGGGGAAGCTGCAGGCAAGCAAGGCCAGGCCCTAGCACCCCAGGGCCATGCAGCCGCAGGAGCCCGCCCGGCCTCGGCGGGAGAGAACATGCAGCGCGCTTCTGTGGCTCGGACCACGGGAGATGCCCTCCGGAAAGCGAGGCCCCGATCACAAGGCTGACAGCTCCCAAGTTGCCACCTGAGCAGACTCACCTTCCTGGTACCCAGGGCAGGTCCAACCCACAGGTGCCGGGCCCAGACGGGACCGAGTCCACACCACCTAGCCAGCCCCTGAGCTTGGGCTGTCGGCATAAGTGGGGAGAGACCACTACAGGCCTACCTCGTTTCACTGGCTTGCTTTATTGCCCTCACAAAGGTAGCACTTTTTTTTGGCTTTTCCCTCTCAAGTGCAGCCTTTTGTTTTTTGGGGGTTTTTGTGGGGTTTTTTTGTTTTTTTTTAAGCCTCATCCAAGGACATTTTTTTCATTGCTTTTAGAGAGAGAAAGGGAGAGAGAGAAACATCGATGTGAGAGAGAAGTATCAATTGGTTATCTTCCGTATGCACCCAGACCAAGGATAAAACCTGCAACCTACGTACGTGCCCTGAGCAGGAATTGAACCCACAACCTTTCAGTTATGGGACATTTCAACCAACTGAGCCACAAAGGCCAGGGCTCAAGTGCAGCCTTTTTAACACAGTAAAGGTAAGACCCTCCACCGGCAAAGAGATTAGCATTCATTTTATTGCAACACCCCGTTGATTATGCTGGTCTGGAACGCAACCCAGTGTCCCTGCGGATTGCCTGTCCGGCCAGAGGGGGGCCCCATCCCTGCACAATCACAGGCTTATCTGGAAGCTCTAGGGCCAGGCCTCAAGGACACCACTCCTGCTGGTCTGGGCACCTCTGGGCCGTGGGCACTGAGCACAGCCAGGCCCAGGACACATGGGGGCAGCAGCGTTGGCACCAAGGTCCACAAATGGCGTCTAAGACCTGGTGCCCCTGCAGGACCGCTAGGTCGGCCTCACCTTCTCCAGGCCGCGCTTGGGCCTGAGCAGGCCCAGGGAGCCATTCCTGCCCCACCCAGGGCAGCTGAACCGGGGTTGACTCAACTTGAGCTTCTTTCTTAATCACCTCAACATCAGCGTGCTCTGCTTGTTAAGCCCTCTCCCCTCCCCCACAGCACAAATCCAATTATGTTCGGAGTGCAGGAATCACATGTAAAAGGGGACCCCAACCTGCTCGTGAATGATGTGTCCACAAAGAGGTCTATGTAATGGATGGTCAGTGCATTTTATTTAATCAGCACGGTACAAAAATAAATAAAAATAAGGGAAGGGGAATTAAATTACAGCCAAACTGAGCTCCATGACCTTGTCAGATTATAAACCACACGCACTTACAAACACGCTACACATACACACAAAATGAGACAAATATAAATTAATGTCAACAACACCCACAGTTCGGTCAAAGAATAGCTACAGAAGAAATTGCACTAAAAACGACATACATCGCACGCTGCGTAATTAGCAGTTTCAAATGTACAGCTATGAAAATTCCCGAGTGAAAAAAATGGCACGTTTTCTTTTCATTGCAAGTTTAACAACTGTTGGAACGAAACTAAATCCTAATAACTGCAAGGAAAGAATATATCAACCCTTCGGCTTTACAAGAAAGAAAAACCAAATCCTGAACTATTATTCCTGTGACGCGTTCTGTGCACGGGTGTAATTTTCACAGCCGTCTGTTCTAAGAATATTTTTCTTAAGACACAAAATGCTCCTGGTCTGCATGCACAATATCACTGTAAAAGCAACAGTTAAAGAATAAAGGGTGTTTTTTTTTTGTTGGTTAGTTTTTTTCTTTTTCTTTTTTTTCGTTGTTCTAAAAGTAGTCTTCATAGCAGCATGTCAAATGGGTTCATTGCTTGCACACTCAAGTGTATCAGTTCCTTTACACAATACTGATGACCAGTGCAAGGGGAAGGAGAACACAACAGCTCCATTCACATTGGTGGGAACTAGAGTTCTTTCCTTAGTCCCCAACCACTCCTGAAGTTTGCACCGCCTCCAAAAACATGAAAAAATAAATACGGAGAAAGAGAAGGAAACACACAAAACTGGGATCCTCTGGATGCAACTTAAGCGCACAGTTTCAGGCCAAGTTCAGCCAGCGAACAAGCGACTGCAAACACGTGCCCCTCCTCTTGAGACGCGGCACCGAACCACCCTCTTCTGTGCCGCCAGGGCCCACTGCCCCAATGGGCTTCCTACCTCGCTCAGGTCACACGTGGTGACGGGATCTGAACAGACACGACGTGGGACAACCCCAGCAGAGAGGAGGCGCCGCAGTGAAGTCCATGCCAGCAGCTGCAGGTCCCTCCAGCCCTGCATCAGATTATCCGGCAGCCGAGGAACGGCCTGGCGAGGGCCTCGCAGCGCAGCTGGGGCCAGTGCTCTCCTGCACGCAGGGGCAGGCCCTCTTCCTCCGGTGGGGGCATACCACCAGCGGCGGGCTCCGCTCCAGGCTGCTTAAACCCGGGCCTCAATTTCACAGCTTGTTCTTTTTTATGTGAATTTCAGTAGTGCTTGTGCTGAAAAATCGCAGCCACCTGGGACCTAATCCTATGTAAAATGACCCTCTGCCTCCCCCTAAGCCCCCTATTCCAGCACTCCCTGGGGGACTGGGAAGAGAGAATTCTCTGTAGCCCTCACACTGGTCTTTGTTCCCCAAAGCCAGAGAGATGGGCCCTGGAGGAAGACTCACTCCCTTCTCTTGGTCCTCTCCCAAGTCCCAAGCCACCGATCCGGGAGAATGAGAAAGAAAATTGATTAAGTACCATCATGTGTTTTCACGGCAATTACAGCGGAAACCAAACCAGCAGCTGCAAATGCTCAGTTGTGGAATCAGTGGGCTTCCAAAGCAAAGAGGAGTCCCACTCCTGTCTTGTAATTGTCTCCAAGATCCAGCTGTCTCACTCGGCCTTGCAGGGCAAGGCTTCGTCTTCAGAACTGTCTGGAAACAGCTTTAAATTGAAAGGGCCATGGGTGGGGGCAGGGGTATAGCATTACCACACCCCACCCCTGAGCTCTGCAGAACAACATGTGTACCCACAAGAAGAGGCCTTAGGTGCTGTGTGGGCCTTGGCTCGGTCTCAGGCACGGCACCCCGCAAGGCAAGCTGCTGATGACAGACACCTGCAGCGGCCCTGGCCTTCACCACGGGGTGACTAAGCTGCATTATCCAAACGAAACACTCACCAGGAAAGGAGTGGCCCCCAGCTTCACCCCACCTCTTTAGCTGGGACCCGAAAGGAAAGAACTTAATGAGTCAAACCAGCTCATTGCCAACACAGTTGGGAGCAGGGGACAGGGGACTAAGAGGCAAGTTCTGTGTCTCCACTAAAGGAAAGCCCTTCTCCCTAAAAAAAGAAAAAAGAGCAAACCAGGGCTGTGGGCAGCCAAAAGACAGGACAGAATCTTTGCACCAGGCCAGCAGCTCCTGGATTAAGGAAGCATCTTGCCTCACAACCCCACGTGCGGCTCAGTCAGGGTGGCTGCTCCAGGGACCTCTGGGGGAATGGACAACCCAAAGCAGGAGCCAGAAAAGGACCCCCAACCAGAAGCGCCAATTTCTCCCTGGGCCAACAGGCTAGAGGCGCCTCCCCAGCTCCAGTGCAGGGAGCGACAGCCTCACCTGCCCTGGTCCAGCAAGGGTGCAGGTGGCAAACGCAAGTCAGTCCTTCAAATCCCCCATAGTAGAAGGTCGGGGACCTGGGTGGCTCTGAATACATCTCCTGGGTTTCCACAAGCTTCAGGAGTTCACAAGTGCCCCGAGTTCTTGGCAGGGCTGGAGAAAACCCCAGGGAGAGGTGGGCCGGGGGAGGCCCTTGGTGGCTTTGCTGGACACGTACTGTACATACAATCTGGTTTGTTGAATACTAAATTTTTGTAAGTGAACTGAATCCTTGAGCCATGATGCGGGCCACAGGGCTCACCGATCCAGCCCCAAGAGGAGCCGCTTCTTGTCTTCCTGACCGCTCTCGTTCTTCAGGTCGGAGAACACCTGTGTGAAGTAGTGTGGGTCGGCATTGATCTGCAGCATCTTGGAGCTCATGAGGTTGATGACGGAGAGGCATCGGTCCCAAAAGGCCTCCTTGCAGCTCTCCACCAGGAAGGGCTTGAGTGGGTAAGAGATCTCGTTGCCCATGTAGGAGTAGGAGAGGTACAGGCAGGTCAGCAGCACGGCCTGGAGCTCATGGTCGGAGCCCACCTCGGAGGAGATCACGTCCCTGCAGAGCATGTAGAGGAAGACCACGTTGGCCGGCGTGATGAAGCCCTGGTCCTGCCAGCCCTGCAGAAGCAGCGAGCGGTCCACGCTGCGCAGCCAGAGCACAGGGTCCGTGGGGGACAGGTGCTTCAAGCGGTAGCACCGGCGGCAGAGAAACTCGCCCAGGCAGCGCAGCAGCTCGCTGGTGGACGCCTGGACGATGACACGTTTGGGCGTCCCCGCGGAGGTGACGGCGGGGTGCGGGGCCTTCTTGACGGAGGAGGAGACCCCAGTCTGGGAGCCCGAGAGCTGGCTGGCAGGAGGGGCAGGCGGCTGGGCCGGTGGGGGCTGGGCGAAGGTGGACAGGTTGGCGCACGACAGCGACTTCTTCAGATTCTCATTGTTGAGGTGCGTGATGTTGTTCTGGTAGCTGCCGTTGGGCTGCACCTTCTTGGAGTTTTTCTTCTTGGCCGACACGGCCACGATCCTCTTCCAAGGCAGCACGGAGATGATGGAGTGCCGCTTCAGGTTCTTGTCCTTGGCATTCTTGCTATTCTGCACGGCCGTGTAGTGGCCCACCGTGGCGGCGCCATCCTCAAACAGCGTGGCCTTGCGGTAGCTGGGGGACAGGGACAGCACCGTGCCCATGGTGTCGCTGCGCGCCGGGCGGGGGCCCGCGCCCCTGCGCGCCCAGCCTGCCGGTCCGAGGGAAAAAACAGCTCACCGAGCCCGCGGCGGCCTCAGGGAGGAGGTGAGGGCGCTCCCGGGGACGCGTGCTGCCCCTTCGGATCTGCGTGGAAAACAAGATGGTTCTCAGCACCAGGCGGGGCTCGCGCCGCGCTACTCCCCCCCGGCCTCGTGGCCCCCGTGGCCCTGACCCCCGGCCCCCTACCCGACCCTTCCCCAGTCTCCGGGGCCCCGCCCGCGCCCTGGCACCGCAGCCCGGCCGCCTCCACTGCGGCACCCCCGCCCGCCCCTACCGCTGAGCTCCGGACTCCCGCGGAGAGAACCCCCGCCTCGAGCCCGCGCGCGGCCCCGACCCTGGCCTTGGCTCCCCGGGGCAGCAGGCTTACCCAGCAGGCGGCGGTTCCTGCGCTCCGTGCCCTCCGCAATGCGCGCCTCGGTCCCGGCGCTCGGCGGCGCTCGGCGGGGCTCGGCGGGGCTCGCGCTCGGCGGCGGCGGCGGCGGCGGCGGCGGCGGCGGCTCCGGCTCCGGCTCCGGAGCTACTGTCCAAGGTTCTGCAGGCGCCGCGGCCCCGCCCCCCGCTCGGCCGCCTTCGCCGCCGCCGCCGCGCTCCCGCTCCGGCGCGCACCTCCGCGATCTCCCTCTCGGGAGCGCGCGCGGCTCACGCGCCGGCGCGGACGGGCCTGGTGTTGCCCGGGAGCCGAGGTGCCGCCGTCCTCAGCCCGAGCCGCGCGCGGTGTCTGCAGGGATGCGGCCGCGAGCCCGAGGCGCCTTTGCTCGCCCGCGAGGACCCGGGCTCCTGAGGCGGTGGGGACACGCAGCGCCAGCCCCGCCCCGCCCACGGGGCGGTCCCCTCCCGCACAGCTCGCTGCCCGCTCCGCGCTGCCGCTTCGGCGGCAACAGCAACAGCAACAACAGCAACAGCAGCAGCCCTCGGGTCGCAAGAGAGCTTGGGCCGGTGGGGAAACGCCGGGGCGGGGCGGGGCCGGGGACCGACCCCGCCCGCCGCCCCGCCCAGACACGTGCTGCCTTTGTTCCCGCCGCGGCGCCCGCAGCTGCGGGCCGCGGGGGCGCTCTCTGCCTAGTCCCCGCCCCGGCGACGCGGGGTCAACCCGGGCTGAAGCCACTACCGAGTCTCACGAGAACCCATGCATGGAGGCCGCGGCCCCGAGTTCCCCCCTTCCATTTAACATCCTCGTCTCCCCAAAAAGAAGCTGGGAGCTCGGGGAGGAAGGCCAAGAAAGGTGAAACCTTTGCTGAGGCCGCTTTGAGTACCACGCGCATCCCGAATGGACTGTCCCATCGGTTTTAGTTCCTCCCTCTCCCGGACCTCCGTTCCCCCACCCCAAGCTCACGGCCAGGTGGGTCTTAGAAATCCAGGCTAAAGAGGAGTAGGCAGAACTGGGCTCTCCCACCACACCAACTGAGGCCCCTGCTGGGCCCGCGCCCCAGAGATGAGCCAGTACTAAGCCCATCACATATGTGACCTCGAAATTTCCTCCCCCTCTTATCTGTTGTAGTAAAACTGAAGCAACTGCTTCTTCAACCAGCCTCTGATCCACTGACTTAAATGTTTTTCATGCTAAGAATGTATAATTTGAAGACTTGGTGCAGATCAAATTTTTTTAATATCAAGTAAAATTCTGGTTCAATTAGGAACTGCTGCCCTCACAGACAAGAATCCAGATCCTTCACTTGTTATTCTTTTAGTTCGGTTCTGGAGATTGACTCAGATTTGACCACAAACTTGGGAAACATCTCAATGCAAATGATGGCCTCCGGATCAGGGGGTAAGTAAGTGGCAACACAGAAACGAGGACATCCAACCCCCTGACTCCCAGCCCACTCTAGCCTGTCAACCTGAGCCAGCTCTAACGACTGCCCTAAGCAGAACAGAAATATGGTGTCATTTAGAACAATGCCACATCAGAAAGTACTAGAATTTGTGTATGTGCTACCCAGAAATCTCTCCATCGGTAGTGGCAATTGAAAGCTTTAGGGACCTTGGTGACTGTATAGTAGAAAACGCGTTGCTCTGAACCCAAGGGGCTACTTCTTCCCACAGCCCTTCAGAAACACCCACAAAACCTGTTCATTTAGAAGATAAAGGCAGGCTCTTAGCTCAATGTACTCCCTCTGAATGTTCCTCAATGTACAACGCTCCCCCACCCCGCCCCCTCAAATGGAGGTCTAGTCAACCCTTCTTTTCTCTAGTCAGAAGCTCTAAGAAATCTACAGGTCCTTTGGCCCAATGACTTAGTCAAAGCTGAATCCCAGCCTTTTCATCTCCAGCCGCTGGTAGAGAAGCCCAGTTCCTGAGCTGGCCTGTTTCCACATTGCCTTTTCTATATTCTGGTGTTATGCAAAGGTTAAGTGCTTCTCATGTCCCAAAATATGCTTCTTTTAAAAAATTGTTTATTGATTTGAGAGAAACACGGATTTGTTGTTCCACTTATTTATGCAGTCCTTGATTTTTGTATGTGCCCTGTGTCCTGATTGAACCCGCAACCTTCACGTCTCAGGATGATGCTCTAGCCAACTAAGCTACCTAGCTAGAGCATTATGCCTACATTACTATGGCTGTAATCCACCCCTTAGAACCATCGGGACCCACCCTGTTAACTGTCCCTACAAATTTAATTCTAGATATTCCAATTCATGGTGCAGAGTGCCAAGGTCCCTTTCACCCCTCTCTTTTCCAAACCAAGGAAGCATGCATTTGCCTGGACCTTTTCCAGCCTGGCCACACTCTGGTGTCCTCTTGCCTTTGTCTGGCCAGCTTTTCCCCAGCACCTTCAACAAGAGCTCTTAGCAAAATCACCCGACTTCCTCACACTTGTCAAAGACAAAGTCATATTTGCAGCAGAGTGTGAATGGGATAGTGCGGCCAGCCCACTGGCTGTTGTGAGGGGAGAGGCTGTCTGGAACCCATCCACCCAAGCCATGCTTGCACTGCCTGTCTCAAGGCACCACACAGCCCCTCTGCTCACTTAGCCTGCCACCCCCCCCCCACCACCCCCCAGCTTCTATCACAGCTCCAACTGCAAGGTAAGGAAGAAAGGGCAATAATCTGCCAGAAGTGGCCTGATCAGGGACCCAGAAGGCAGACCCAGCTGAAGGATGCGGAGCTGTTTTCTTCCAAAGAGCTAGAGGGAAGGTCTCCAAACCCCACCCCCATCAATCAGCCTATTTATCCTATAGCCTATCTCGGGCTTCGGGCAGGGCCAGCTGAGCTGGGCTGCTCGTGTGCCAAAGGAGAGTCCCTGCCCTCTACACAGCCCCTTCCCATACCACCGCCAGGCAGGCCAGGGACCTAGCCAACTAGCTTCCAGAAGGGGTTCCAAATAAAGCGAGGCTGAGCCCTAGCTCCTGAGCAAGTCGCGCTTTGTTCTTGCAGGGATCACAGAGCAGCCCCTAGTGGCCCTTCTACGCAGCACGGATTACATAACCCTAGCAGCAGCAGGGCTCCAGAGTCGAGCCCTCAGCCTTGGCTGCCAACATCGTCAGGATCTCATCCACACCGAAGCCCTGGCACCAGAAAGGGTCCCAAAGTGAGTGAGCCAGGCCCAGGACACCTTCTCAGCTGTGCCTAGACCCAGCCTATTTGAGGTCTGCAGCAGCACCGTCCAAAAACACATCTACAGCAGGAGCCAAAAGCAAGCCACATGGGTGTTTTCTAGTAGCTACATTAAAAAAAGAGAGAAACAGGTGAATTTTAATAATATATTTTATTTAACCCAGTAACGCTCAACATATTTCAACATATAAAAACTACGTCAAGCTATGTCACATTCTTTTTTCATACTGTCTTCAGTCAGGCCTGGGTTTACATTTGCAGTGCATCACAGTTCAAACCAGCCACGTCAAGACCTTCAACAGCCACATGTGGCGCGTGGGCTGCCCACTGGACAGGGCAGGTCTGCAGGACGCCACGAGGCCTGCGGTGGGAGCGAGCAGGCAATAGGGCTGCTGCCGCCCTGAGCTCTTCAGGCTGTGCTCAGTGTGGAACACCCCTTCCCTATGCTCCAGCTCTACAGACACCCTTGGAATCTTTTAAAAAGTCCTTTATCGATGCAAAACTGTTCCTGCAAGTAGAACCCTACAGATGCGACTCTGAAGAGAGAGAACAGCAGCACTGCTCGCACTGGAGTAGAGTTGGCAGCCAGGGCTCAGCCCTCCCTCTCGGTGGCCCCAGAGCCCTGCAGAACCATTCACAGGGTCTGAGGGGCAGCGTGGCAACCCTGCTTCCGAAGATTCCAAGTGGAAACTCAACCACATACAACCACAATTACCTACCACAGAAGCGCCATCCTCACTGCGCAGACAGGAAGCAGGCTCAGGGAATACTGCATGTACAGCCCAACCCCCCTCCACACCGCCCTGGAAAAACAGAGAGAGACCTGAGCGCCATTCCCCACCGCAGGACTCATCACCAAGCCCTCCACTTTATCCCGCATCTAAAGGTCTCCTGTGAAGCGAATGAGACGGGGCAGCTTCGGCCAGCCTGGAGGGCTGCACAGAGCTATCTGTGTGGATGGAAGCCCTCCAGCACTCAAGAAAGGACACTTTTTGAAAAAAAAATTGTTTTTATTGGAACTCATCTGAACATCAGATATACCTGGTGTTGGTTAGCAAGAACCGTTTGTACATTTGATACTGATGGTGCCAAAACCAAAACAGTGACTGGACATGATGGGGAGAGATGCTGAGAACAAAAACCTGATTTTGGAGAGGAAAATAAAAGGCAGTCAGATTCAGTGAGGATGCCAAACCTAGTACAACAAAATCCTTTTACAAAATATAAATTTATTCCGAAAACCTGGAAGGATAATCTGAGAAAGGGAAGGAAAGACAAAGGAGACCAGCAAGAAGGAAGAGGAAGGGGAAAGGGCAGAGAGACAAGAGGAGGAGGAAAACAGGGCTGGGCACGGAGCCTTGCTCTTTCACGGTGACAGACAGCATGCTGACACCCGGTGCTCTCCCTCCCATCCCTCGATTCCTAAAAGGTGAATAAAGAAGCTCCCTGCGAAGGGGACATGAAGTTTCTCAAAAACCCAACAAAACTTTTAAAAAAAAACCCACCCCCCCAGTCTCATTTCCGACGCTCAATGTTAGAAAAGGAACAAACCCATCTGCCAGCAGGAGAGGGGGGAGGGGACAAGGAGGGAAGCTACCGGATGTCAGACAGCCTGACTTCCCCAGACAGGGGAAGGAGGACAGGAGGGAGACATGTGACAGTCTCCCGATAGAGAGAGGGGGAGAGAGAAAGAGCAGAGGAGAGGGGCAATTAAAACACTCACGTCTAGTCTAGTTTACTGTGTAAAAAGAGCCACATGCACAGCAGGCCCCCAGAGGGCCCACACCGCTCCCCGGGCGACCATGGCGGACACCAGCTCCTGGCCTCATCCCCACACCTCCACAGGTCGGAGCGGAGCTGCACCGCTGCTGCTGGGGCGGCGGCGGTGGCAGGACCTTCGGCCAGTCTGCTGGGGCCATTGTCGGAGGAAAGTTGGGTGGACAGGCCGGATGACAGGGGAAAGAACACCGAAACGCCTCATTTCAAATAAAAAAAGAAACTAGCAGTCTATACACAGTTGTTTTGGTTCAGTACAAACAGAATAAAAAGTCGTTGCTTTGATGGTTAGGCAAACACCCAATTCTGAAGAGGAGAGGTGGCGCCCGGCAGGTGGATCAGGAGCCCCAGGGGCTGGCCGAGCGCCCGGCTGGCGGCCCTCTCCCAGGAGGCAGAGAGCACAGCTTTAGGTAGTGTAAGCCTTTTTCCTTTTATTTAGAATAACCTTTTTTTTTCTTTTTCTTTTTTTTTTAAGCAATGTCCCCACTCCCAAGTTGGGCCAGTAAAGATTACATGAAAACTGGCACACCTATCGGCTGGAATACAGATGCACCAAATGAGGATTTAAAAACTTTCCGAGCGAAAAGTAGAACAAAAAGAAAAACGAATCTCCTAGCATTTCCCCCAAAGGTTTCACTCTCCCGCCACACACACTCTCCAAAGGACCGCTACAGATCCAACTCTGTAAGAGAAGACAGAGCAGCGTCAATCGGGGAAGCTGGGCGGCCACCAGGAGGCGTCAGTCCCAACAGGCTCAAGACGGGTGCCGCCGGCCGGTCCCAGAGCCAGCACTCACCTATGTCAGTTTCTTGGCCTTGTTGTAGAGAGAATCCACCACTTTGCTCATGTTCTGAATCGTTTCCAGGGCAGCTTCGTAAGTCTTGTCTACTGGGGGCTCATCAAAAATAATCAAGACACCCTCCCCCTGGTCCAGGATCCCTGCAGGAAACACAGGGTGACCCAGCGAAAGGGTCAGACACAGGGCACTGGAGAGTCTCCCACTCCCTAGCTGCCTGTTTCTCCAGGAAGGAGGGGACAGAACGCGTCTCCCTGTTCCACGTGTACATGCTTATTAGCCACTCTCATCCCAGGGCTACGAGAGGAAAGGAGCCCAGGAAACCGCCGGGTGACACGAAGGGAACATCTCCAGAGAGAAACAAGAACATGACGCCTCTTCAACCACTTCATCGCCGCCGCCACCCCCTTGCCTGTGTGACTGTTACTCACCATGAAATTTCTTGTCAAGAATCATCTGTGATAATTTCCTTTCCACATCGGCCTACAATCAAAGCACATGATTAAAGGGACCAGTACCCACTAGTCAGACATCACGCTGACGTGAGAGCTCTGTATAAAAGGGTCTTAGGGCAGATGGACTGAAAACGAAACAGCAACAATGCAACTCCAGCTCTGAGCCCACGGTCCCCACGGTCCCCACTCCCCACTGAGAAGCTCGGGAGCTCTCCAAGGCCCACTGAGTATAAATTCCAGGCCTCCACACACCCCTCCCCCCACCCTCAAGACAAGCTCAGGGACTCCTTACCTTTGAAAGTTTGATGAGGCTAGATATGTGTTCGATCTAAAAGGAAAGAGAGACACCAACACTGAAGTTTTACCTTTGCCTCTAATATGGGGGTGGGGTTGGAAACTGCTCTATCTCAAAACCCTGCTGAGCGTCTCTACAGGGCCAGATTCTCTTTGGCCGTGCTTGGGTCTTTTGTGCCCTGTCCATCTGCCTTCATCACTACAGGCAGTTAAACACACTCCTGTCCCACACACCCAGAAAAGAAAACGGTGACCACATGGGTGGCGACCACAAGAGGAGGAGGCTGCGCTGAATACAAGTGGGGCAATCTCACTGCCTCTCCCCGCCCCAGCATCCTCTCCAAGACTCTTCTTCCCTGTCAAGAATCCCAAACTCCTGGCGGACCCTGGCCCACCGGCACCTCCTACCATGGATGGGTGTGGGCTGCAGGGAGGACACCTGGCCCGAAACCCCCTCCCGACAGAGAAGAGCTGGAGTCCCCAGGAGGGCTCTTACCTGTACTCGGGAAAAAGGCTCAATGACTCGGATCAGGTTCTGCTCCAGTAAATTGTCATACAGCTTGGCCAAGTGCGTGCTGATGATGGGGTCGTCCCGGAGCTCTGCCCGGTAATCTGTCAGGGCCTGCCAAAAGAGCCCACCGCAGAGATTGGCACAGAAGTGCACCCAGGGGCCATGCTACTCCTAGCTCCCTAAGCAGTCCGCTGGCCCCTTTAACTACACGATGAACTGCAGTTCTGGGGAGCTGGGGGAACTGGACAGCCATAACAGAAGGCAGAAGAAAAGGAACATCAAAAACTAAAAGAGGAAGCCACCCAAGGCACCATCTTTCTGTCCAGAAGCCTCGTGCTGACAGCTCAAACCAGGCGAGCCCCGAGAGAGGCTCGGTCTGCCGGCCAAACTCACTACAACAGGCGGTCTTCTGTGTATTCCGTGGAGCAAACAGGGTCTCCGAGGGGGACATTCTCAGGTTTAATAGTAGGAAGTGCTGAATGCTACAGAGAGCTCTTGGAGCTTTCCAAGGAGCATCAGCCAGCAGGACGGCTCTGCAGTTAGCACCTTTCTGGTGAAACCATGGTTTAGCCCCAGTGCTCCCCAGCTGTCTGATCACAGACCTTTTTCCAAGGAGCCCCTAACAGAAGTGTTCCATCAAACATCCTACACTTTGGGACAGAATGATCTAGACTGTTTATTCCTGTATGTGATTGATCTACCTTTAGTAATGGTCTCAGTAGCCTAGCTCATGTTGGCTGTGCTTTAAAGTGTTAAAGGAAGCAAAGAAACCAGCCAGCTAAAGTGAAACTGGCCAGAAACCTTCAGGAAGATGATGAATCTTCGGCAGTCTCCACCCACAGCCAGATTTTCTTCCGGGACCCAGGCTTGTTTCCACTAAGTTGACCGTTATAGTCAGACAAGACAGAGGTTCAGAATAGAGTATGTCGACCTCACCCTACTGCTTAGACAAGCTTTTCTCCCTTTTCAAACCTTCACAAACACCGAGTAAAAGGCTCAGGAGGTACAACAAGCCTAGGCTGTCATCTTGAGGAAGGGCCTTTTGGCCCACACTTGGACATACACATCAAGACTTCTTTTGTCCACAGAGGGAAGTGGATCTGGCATTCCTGGAGCTGAAGGAATAGCTAGGACCACGCGATGCAGAACCAGCACCAGGCCTGGAGTCACACCCTGACACACACAAGTGGCATGACTTTGGGCATCCTCTGTAAATCCCAGATCCCTCAACCATAAAATAAAGATAACAGGTTTGTCGTGAAGAATGACAGTGAAAAAGGGTGACAGAAAGAACTTTTGAGACCGAAAGAGTACTGCATCGAAGCACTTTTGTACAGTGGAATTTGTGCTTAACCATCTCTTGGTTTTCACACTGCACGATATTAAGATGTAACCAGTGGAGAAAACTGGGTGAATGGTATATGGGATAATTCGGTACTATCTTTGTGATTTCTTATAAAACTGTAATTAGTTAAAAGCAGGCTTTTTTTTTTTTAAGTACTTAAATGCCCCTCTCCTCCACCCATTCCCTACTAACCCAATACCATGCTTACCTTTTCAAAATCCGCCAGTGATCTGTTCTTGCTAGCCTGGGCCACGCATTTCAATGCTTCTGTCTACGAATAAAGAGAAAGTCGGTGAAAACACTCTCCCCTGCACACCCACACCCCACCCAACAGGCCTCACAGGCAGTGTGCCGCGTCCCAACAACTGGCTGCAGGAACCTGCCCCACAACTGTTCTTCAGAGGCGTGGGAAGAAAAGCCACAAGAACACCACAGTGGCCCTGGCCAGGTGGCTCAGGTGGCTGGTTAGAGCACTGTCCCGATACACCAAGGGGCAGGATCAAGCAGGCAGGGCACATACAAAAATCAAGCAATGAATGCGTAAGTGGAACAACAAATTGATGTCGCTCTTTCTCTTTCAAACCAATGAATTAAAAAGAAATCTTTTAAAGGAATACCACTGTGTGCCAACCAGTTTCCCTGTGAAATCTGAAATGAATTAAAAATACTAGGAATTAAAAAGTTTTCCCAAAAACCAGACCCCAGCAGAGCATTCTCTAAAGATGACAAGGACCAGAGAACTGTGATTTCTTTCCCCACTCTTGCAAGACTCCTTCCCGCCCTTAGACCTGATCAACCTGTGCTTTAGCAACACGCACTCTGCTAGGTCTGTCACAGAGCACACACCGAGGTCTTCTTTCATTAGGGGCGAGGCATCCAAACCCTACATGCTACACTGTATGTCAGAGCCCCAGAGAGACTGTACAGTTGACGGCTCAGGGCACCCCTACCCTGGCTACAAAAGGCACCTGCCCGAGCTGTCAGGTCTCCTCCGGTCAACAAGAAACCTACAACACTAATCTTTGTGGAACAGTCGGACTCCTGCTCAAAAGCTGTCATCAAGGTACACAGCACGGGCCCTAACTGGTGTGGCTCAGTGGGTTAGGCCTCTTCCTCCAAGCTGAAAGGTTGCCAGTTCCATTCCCGGTCAGAGCACATGCCTGGGTTGTGGGCCAGGTCCCCCAGTCGGGGACAAGCGAGAGGCAGCCGATCGATGTTTCTCCTGCACATTAATGTTTCTCTCCCTCTCCCTCCCATCCCCTCACTCTAAAAATGAATAATTTTTTTTTTACAAAGGTACTAAGGACCAAAAGGTGCTCCTCTTATACCAGCCTAAGTACTTAAATAAGGATGGTGTGTCTCATACAACAGACTCTAAAAAGAGTGCAAAGTGTAGTTTCTCCCCAGCACTTGTCCTATAGACAGGACAAATGTCATGAGAAAAGTCTGAACTTCGAACGAAGATAACCGAAGTTCAAAGTCTGGTTCCACCACTACTAGTTACCTGACCTTGTCCTAGACACTTGACCTCTCTTAGCCAGTCTCCTCAACTCTCCTTCTAGATAGGATCGTGAGTCTCCCATTTTAGCAATATCCAGTGTTCTTTTGGTCAAAACTAGAAGTTGCTCTGAAACTTCTTCTGATATAATGCCTATCAGGACCACTTGTGGAGAAGGAAGAAATCGTCTTATGGCCATTCCTCTAAAGATACAGTAAGAAAGCCCTGGCTGGTGCAGCTCAGTGGATTGAGCGCTGGCCTGCAAACCAAAAGGTTGCTGGTTTGATTCCCAGTCAGGATACATGCCTGGGTTACAGGCCAGGTCCCAGCTGGGGGCGTGTGAAAGGCAACTGAATGATGTTTCTCTCCCTTTCTCCCACCCTTCCTTCCTCTCTAAAAATAAATAAATAAAATCTTAAAAAAGAATACAGTAAGACAGCCAATGTGTCCATTGTTTAGAAACAACTGCATTGGAATCTACAAAGATTACTTTTACTTTATAGTGGTATTTAAGCAAAGTACAAAGAAGGGATGGTGCAGACATCTGAGACATCATCTTTACACGGGTCACAGTCATAGTTACTCAGGCACAAAAGGTACCACAAAAGGGCTCCCAAACACTGAAAGCCTCTTCTTGCATCTAAAACTCAGGACATGAGTGGAAGGGTAGGTACTGACAGGAGAAGCCCTCAGGTGAGTCAACAAAACCCCGTTTCTGCACCAGGCGATCTGATCCCCATAAAGCATATTTGCACCGGACCTTAACCAGGCTTCTACTCGGAGAAACTAAGATTTCATATTCTGCACATTTCAAATTTGCAAATAAGGCTCCTGGTAGACAAATTTCCTGGTCAGAGCAAAATGCAACCTAACTCAATGCAAATGCTAAGATTCAGGTCTATAAGGCCCTCAAAAACCACCCCATGTCCATAAGAGCACCAAACACTTTTAGGACAAGAAGTTAATATAGGAAACATACTAAATGGGCTTAAGGGAAAGGGCGGGGAATAAAAATGAAGAATGGAGACCTAAAGAGCACCGGCCTCAGCGAACATCACATCTGACTGCACGCTGGACGAGTGCAGAGTAAGCTCAGAGTGAGCAGAGATCAGAGCTGCGGTCTCAGCATTCCCTACCTGCCTCCCCGCATAGCGAAGTGCAAGCTTCCCGCTCACCAGAGCCTGGACATCTTCTGGGCTAGAAAAAAAGACAAACTCGGTCAATTGCTCCGGAACAGTGTGCTTACAAGCATAGGTTTAGGTGACTTCCTTTTTCTCAGAAGTCCACTGAGAATCAGCCTGTGGGTCCACTCCTAAACCCATACACCCCTCACACTGCAGAAGCCAGGGTCTCCATATTCTAGGACAAAGCTCAGCACCGAGGAGCAGAGAAACCCCCAACATAAAAAGGAAGCCACAGCAAACCTACCAAAAGTAGTTGAACCAACAGGCAGAATGGTAAGTGTAAGTCAAATACCAATATAATGTCCAAAAAGAATCCGAGTGAGTATCTCATTCATTCCCCCGAAAATCCAGATAAATTCTGTATTACTTTGTAAAAGGATCTGGCACACTTGCTGTTATCCCCCTTTTAAAACCTCTCGCTGACCTCTTCCGTAACCCACCCCCATTCCGGGATGGCCCAGTCAGCTGGTGCTGGTCTATAAGCTATTTTCTGACCCTCGGTCCTAAGCTCAGCAACCCTCTGGACAGGATAATTGCAGGATGAGGAGAACCCTCTGCGAGGGGCTGGGAAGCAAACTTATAAAATCTGTCTCCTCAATTCTGAAAGGCTAGCAAGTAAAAGTGCTCCAGATCACCTTCCACCTTCCCCTCTTCAACCAGCCCAGGAGGCAGCTGCTGCAGCTTCCGTGACTGGCCAGCTTTCCTGCCCAAGCCATCTCTGACAGAGCAGAAAACTTAGCTGAAGAATCTGAATTCTCATATCCCAAAGGAATGTGCACCTACGTGTTGAGCATGATTTTGCACAGCAACATGTACTTCAGAGATGTGATGGCCTTGGGGCTATCAATGGAATCATAACCCTCAAATGCTTCATAGAAATATGAGTATGCAGTTTTCCAGTCCTTCTCCTCTGCTGCATGGATAATACCTGCGTATTGAAAAATAAGGAGTAAGAACCATAGGAAACAAGAGAACCGTACAAGATTATGGCTGGGAAGGGCCTCAGAAATCTATCCCAACTGTATCTACTTATTCATGAAGTCAGAAAAGGACAAAGGACCTGCCCCAAGTCACTGCCAGCTAGTGGCAAAGCCAGGATTAGAACCCAAGTGTTTGGCCTCCCAGTTCAATGTCATTTTGCCAATACAAATTCTGAAGAGTTAAGACTCAACTCAAAGACCCTAAAAACTGCATACTGTAACATCTTTCCCCATGCTTCTCACCCTTACTGCAGTCCTATCTTGTGGAACCGCTAGGAAAGGACAGGTTTACCCTCCATCACATCCCTGTGTTGGGTGAGGAAGTTGACCCCAACATCTCTGCACTACCTGAATGACCTGTGTTAATAATACTAACCATTTCATTAAGATATCTTTTCTAAGCTTGACTTTTTATATGTAAGCAGCTTTCATGGAAGAAAGACAAATCTAACCTCTTATATTCTCATTTCAGATATCTGCCATTTATGGATGTGCTTTTGCCTAGATGCAATCAGTATAGATTTCACATAATGCCAAATCCATAAACTTAAGTGTACACGGTGCACTGGCTGGTGTGGCTCAGTGGGTTAAGCACTGGCCTATGAACCAAAAAGTCGCCGGTTCGATTCCCAGTCAGGGCACATGCCTGGGTTGCAGGCCAGATACCTGGTTGGGGTGTGTGAGAGGCGATCGACTGATGTATCTCTCACACATCGACATTTCTCTCCCTCTCCTTCTCCTTTCCCTCCCCTCTTAAAGTAAATAAATAAAATCTTTCAATAAGTACATAATTGCATATTGAACTTTTTAGAAGTTGGGATGCTTCCAATGAGCCTAACTTTGATTGAACCTGCTATTACTTCCAACCTATACTATGACTTGAGATAATATGAAAATTAGCTCCCTCTCTAGCTTGGGGACATCTAAGTCCTAAGAGCCTATTTACCAGTTCTAACTCTCCCTCTGCCCCTTATAGGTTACATTCCTCAGCCCCATATATTTATTTACCACAGGGCTTCCCAATATTTTTCCCATCAGGTACCTGTAGAAAGCATTCAGCACACTGGAGCAAAAAGATAAAACCGCTGACACATGAGTCCAAGAGAGCAATGTCTCAGCATACTTCTAAACTGCCTGTCACAAGCCTGTGTGTCTGGCACCCCAAGTTGGAACTTCTAACTTAACAGCGAGTTAGTGAGTGGTTAAGTGATACACCCCAGTACTTCGATCCTACCAAAAGGCCTCCCACTCTGACACTGAAGGAATCAGACCCTCCTTCTACCATTCTTAAATACAGAGGCCTGGGCCGTGGCTGGTGTAGCTCAGTGGATTGAGCATGGGCTATGAACCAAAGGGTCACCGGTTTGATTCCCAGTCAGGGCACATGCCTGGGTTTTGGGCCAGATCCCCCGTAGGGGACATGCGAGAGGCAACCCCACATTGATGTTCCTCTCCCTCCTTTCCTTCCCCTCTCTCTAAAAATAAAGAAATAAAATCTTAAAAAAAAAAATACAGAGGTCTGGAGAAAACCCACCCTTCTCTGCATCCAAGGAAAACTCCCTAAAGAATACCCAACAAACAACCCCGCTAAACTAGATGAGATAAATCTCCACTTTCCCATACTTCCCAGTCCAGAGCTAGAAGAGAATAGACCAGATCCAAACCAAGAAAGTTAGGGGGGAGAAAATAAAATAAGCCCCCTACCCCAAGATGGGTACATTGTTTTCCCCAAGATGGGTACATTAATAAACAGGACCACACTGTGACTACGAGGATCATGGTTGACGTGGTTTATTGTTTAAAAAAAGACTGTCATTCATTCAACACAAATATTAACAAGAGTCTACCATGCCAAGCACTGATTTAGCTACTACAGAGGAAATAAATATGAATGAGGCCCTGAAGGAAATCATAGTCTCACAGTGGGAAAGACGGTCCCCAAAACAGAAACAAGGAGATTGGTATCATAACATGTCCAAAGACATACACCTAGAAAAGGGAAGTCCAGGAGCAAGGCACAAAGAGGGTTTATATTGAAGACATCTGAGCTAGGTCTGGAAGGATGCGTAAGAGTTTGCCAAGGGGACAGGATGAACGGGAATTTCGAAGCACAGATGACAAAATACATAAAAGCTCAGAAGCAAGAACACATGAAATCAATTGATCACTAAAAATGAAAACCAGAGATGGGATGAAAAGGAAAGAATGCCTTTTTTTTATTTTTTTTTTAAAGATTTCATTTATTTATTTTTAGAGAGAGGGAAGGGAAGGAGAAAGAGAGGGAGAGAAACATCAGTGTGTGGTTGGCTCTCACACATCCCCCCACTGGGGACCTGGCCCAAAACCCAGGCATGTGCCCCAACTGGGAATCGATCTGGCAACCCTTTGGTTTGCAGCCTGCGCTCAATCCACTGAGCCACACCAGCCAGGGCGAATGTCTTTCTTTTGAATGTCATGTTAAAGTATAATTTAGCCTGGGGATTACAAGGAACCATTGGAGAATTTTAAACAAAAAAGTTGCATGATCAGCCCTGACTGGTGTAGCTCAGTAGGCTGGGTACCCTCCCACAGACCAAAAGGTCGCTGGTTCGATTCCCAGTCAGGGCACATGCCTGGGTTGCAGGCCAGGTCCCTGGTTGGGGGTGTGCGAGAGGCAACCAATCGATGTTTCCCTCACACGCTGATGTTTGTCTCCCTTTCTCCCTTCTTCTCCCTGGCTTTAAAAAATAAATAAAATCTTTTTAAAAAGTAAATTAAGTAACATAAAATCACATAAAAATAAAATGATACCGCTAACTACAATACGAGATGCAGGAAAAAAAATGGTTGAGGGACAGAGGTTAGATAATTCTGGTTCTTAGTATACTGAGATTGAGATACCCATGGGATATTTAGGTGCGTGTGTGTCCACTATGCAGCCGAACATCTGGATCTGGAATTTAGGAGAGGAAGTTCTGGAGATTTACAGAAGGAGACCATTAGTTTTATGTGGCAGCTAAAGCCATGGGAGAGTACGGGATTAGCCAGGAAACAGGGAGAACAGGAAGAGAAAAGGACCAAGAAAACCACCCTGAGAAACAAAGTCAGAAGGAAGAAGAAACAGCAAAGTGTGACCAGGCTAACTGACCATCAAGGGAAGAAAACCAAAAAGACAGCAATGTCAAAGAAGCCCACAGTAGTGTTTTAAAAAAGCCTAGAATATTCAACAGGGTCAGAATCCTACACCCCGACCCCACCCAGTCAAAGGTTGTAAGGGAGTTAGTTATTGACTTCTTTCCAGGAGTCAATAGACAAGGAAGGATCCTCTCAACTTTTTCAAGAATCTTGACAGAAAAGAAGGTACCAATTTTTAAAAAGGAGAAGACTGTGCTTTTTCAGCTCAGGTGGTTCAGAAACTGAGAGGAAGATCCAAGTGGAGAAACAGACCACAGACTTAGAGTGGGACCAAAGGACAGGCAGAAGGATCACTCTTGATAAAGGGTACAAATGGACAGTGATACAAATTCTGGAGGCAGGGGAGGAAGAGAGTTTACCTAAAAATGGCCTCTATTTCCTCTGAGAATTCAGATGCAAGTTCATCTCTTAACCATGAAGGAAGGGCATAATAAAAGAGCAGGGGTTAAGGGAAGGTCAAAACTAAGTACTGTGACTAAGGCTTCACATTCATCATAGCATTTACTCCCCACCACACCCCTATGAAGAGGTACAACCTACAGACAACTTCAGTAACTTGCCCAAAGATAAATTAACTAGAATTTGGCAGACCCAAAATTTCGACCTGGGAAAGTCAGTTCCTAGAGCTACTTGCTCTTGATCTCTGAATGACAAAACATGCCACTTCATACAGTATCCAAGAGACAAGTAGGGCAGATGTGGAAATTAAAGCTACAGGGGTAAGAGCTTTCAAACTAGTCTTCTGCCTTCAATCCCAGCGCTCCTTCAATAATGATAATAAATTGTAACTATTGGGTTGGCCAAAAAAGTTAGTTTGTTTTTTTCCATAAGATGGCCCAGTAAGTGCTTAGCTGTCTTTGACTTTGTTCGAAACAATTTTGTTACACTGTATTGTAACAGCTGTCATATCAGCGTGCATTTAAAAAAAACTTACCAAATAGGTGAATTTCTGTGTAGTGATTTGGAAGAAAATAAGCAACATTTTTGGCATATTATGCTTTATTTCAAGAAAGGTAAAAACACAACTGAAACACAAAAAAGACTTGTGCAGTGCCTGGAGAAGGCACTGTGACTGACCAAACATGTCAACACTGGTTTGCAAGTTTCGTGCTGGAGATTTCTTGCTGGACAATGATCCACGGTGGGGAAGACCACTGAAGTTGACAGCAATCAAATCAAGACATTAATTAAGAACAAATTAACATTATTACCATGCAGGAGACAGCCAATATGCTCAAAATACCCAAATCAATAAAATTATTGGTGAAAATGAAAAAATGTGTTTTATTTTGCAGAAAAAAACATAGGAACTTTTTGGCCAACCCCAAAAATAAAAGCCGCTGACTACAAGAAAAAGCACTCTACGACCCACGGTCTCTGGGCCCCAACATTCACACACTCCACCAGGAAACTATCCGTGACGCTCAACTGAAATTGGGGAGGGGGGTCTTTTCTTAGCTCTGTTCTGAGGCCATCTGGGAAGATCTAACACACTTTACAAAGATCTCCAAGTGACAACAGAGGTCGGCTGGTCAGCGGTGGAAAGAGCTGCTACTGTCCTGAGTAGCGACAAACACAGAAATTACGGGAGCTTGTTAAACCTTTAAGTGAGATCTCTCTAGGGTTTCGGCTCTCAAAATCAGGTTGCCTGCTCAATCATGAATAAGCATGTTGTTAATATATTTTAGGCAATTCACAGGAAGTTAACAGAAGGGGGCAGCTAATTAGAGAAACAGCCCTCTAATTGGTTTCTTTGAAGAAGCCCAAGCCAAATCAGCCAGTTTCATTCCCCAACCCTCCACGCCTTCCACCTGTGAAATAAGATGAGCTTTAAGAAAACATCCCATGAGTAGCCACAAGCATTACCTGACTGCATATCCAAGGTGGCCTGCAATTTAGGGGGGCAGTAGATGGCATTTGCTGTGGTTCGAGCGGAGGTTAAGGCAGCTCGGGCTTTCGGCAAGTTGCTCAGGGCATGGTATGTTTTGCTTTCTAAGAGCTGTACTTCCACCAAAAGGGCTTTGTCATCCATCTTTTTCAACTCCCGCAACAGCTGAGAACCTGAAGAAGAAAAAAATATATGCCCCATTTCTTAGCCATAATCTTCTTATTTCCAAACTATAAGAGAAAGTTTATTTAGAAAGTTACAGAGGTAAAAGGGCCCTTGGAGCTAAGAAGAGAGAAAGGTAAAGGTAACACGCCTTGAGGGAAGAGGAGAGGGAGAGGAAAGGCAAGAGGAAAGGTGTGTTCTCAGAAGGGAGATCATGCCCCTGGCCAGAATCTTGATACTTTAACCCCATAACACAGAGGTGTCAAACCCATTTTCACCGGGGTGGGCACAGGGGGTGGGGGTCAAGTCAGCCTAACGGTTGCCTTCAAAGGGCTGAATGTAATTTTAGGACTGTATAAATGTAACTCCTTAACTAGAGGCAAGGAGCTTGGCGCTGCTGCTGGGTAGGAACAAGGTGCCAAGCCAGATAAAACACGGTGGTGGGCCAGATTCGGCCCACGGGCCTTGTGTCTGTCACCTGTGCCATAACATCTCCCTCTCCCTCCCTCATAAAAACACTCAGGACCCTGGCCAGTGTGGCTCAGTGGATTGAGTGCCAGCCTGTGAACCAAAGGGTCGCAGGTTTGATTCCCAGTCAGGGCACATGCCTGAGTTGCGGGCCAGGTCCCCAGTAGGGGGCACGTGAGAGGCAACCACACAATGATGTTTCTCTCAATCTCTTTATCCCTCCCTTTCCCTCTAAAAATAAATAAACAAAAAATCTTAAAAAAAAAAAAAAAATTAACCTGCCTTAGGACCCAATGATTCCACTTCTGGAAATGTACCTGAAGAAACCCAAAACACTGACTCGAAAGAATACATGCATTCCTATGTTCATGCAGCATTATTTACAATCGCCAAGATTTGGAAGCAGCCCGAGTGCCCATCAGTAGATAGTAGGTATAAAAAGCTGTGGTACCTTTATGCAATGGAATACTACTCGGGCATAAAAAAGGATCTTACCCTTTGCAACAGCATGAATGGACCTGGAGAGCATTATGCTAAGTGAGTCAGTCAGAGAAAGACAAGTACCATGTGATCTCACTTATAGGTGCAATCTAATGAACAAAATAAACAAAAGAAAGAAAGGAAGAAAAAAAAAAGACTCATAGAGACAGAGAACAGAATGACAACGGGACAGGATGACCTGGGTGAAAGGGATTAAGCAAAATAAAAAAATTTAAAAAAAGCAGCAAGCCTCACAGACACAGACAGCAGTATGGTGACTGCATGGTGATTTCCAGAGGGAAAGGGATAAGGGATGGGGGAAAATGGAAGAGGGTGATGGTGGAATAAATGGTGATGGAAGGATACTGGACTTGGGGTGGTGAACACACAATACACCTGAAATCTATTGTTATTTTATTAAACAGTATCACCCCAATAACTTTTTTTTGAATAAAATAAATTTGTAAATGTTTTAAATAAATAAAAAAATGAACAATTCTAGTTAGTTTCTCAGAACTTCCAAATGGCATTTTTCCATGACAGATTCAGTAAATATAAGCCATCTTCAATCCTTCTTAGAAGTAGAAAGAACACAAATTATTAATAGGTAACTAATGAAAGCAATCAGGTTCAAAAATACATTCATGTGGCCAGCCAGGCTCACTCACCCAAATGCAGTGCTTCCTGGTATCTCTTCGTGTCAAAGTACAAAGACACCAGCCTTGCCTGGGGAGAGAGAAGGCACTGATGATGACAGGAGGGTGAAAGCCAAAGACAGAAATCAGAGACTGAGAGCCACCAAGCTGTTATTGTTAAATATCAAGTCCTGACAACAACATCAACTTCAGTCTAAAAAAGTTATCTAGCTCGTGGTATTATCTCCTATTATGGGCACTGACTGTTAACTCTGACGACGGTTCTGCTTACTCATCTAGGTTAGCAGCTATGTCTCCAAACTTCAACCAGTGCAACTGTCGTGACTGAGAACACTAGCGATAAGCTTTGAGTGCCTGGATAATACAAAGTTGTAGAAAATACTTTCAATCCGATGGTGATACTTACACCCATAATCTGTCTAATACCTAGAGACCTAAAATCAGTACTAATGTAGGTACATACCTCCAAAGCCTGGCGTAAGAAAGTTCTTTTCTCTGATTTGGCCCATTCGATGCACTCTAAACACAACTCAACCTGCAACGGGGAAAAGAGAGTAGGCTCAAGAGTATGCTCTCACATTCTTCCCACAAAGTCTGCTCTGGAGAACAGCTTTAAGCCCCTCCTTAATACTGCCCACGTTGCTCTATTTAATGCCACAGTGTCCCAGCATGTAACTTATAATAAAGACCCAACTAGGCCTTTCACACACAAATTATCTTTGTGTTTAGATCGTGCTCCTCTGGAAAAGAGCCTCATTGTTGAGATTTCTTTTTTGTTGTTATTGTTGTTTTTAACATTTTATTGATTATGCTACTATAGCTGTCCCAATATTTCCTTTGTCCCCCTCTGCCCAATACCCACTTCCCTCCAGCAATCCCCTCCCTAGTTCATGTCCATGAGTCATATATATAAATTCTTTGCCTTCTCCATTTCCTATACTGTTCTTAACCTCCCCCTGTCTATTTTGTCCCTATCAATTGTGCTACTTAATCCCTGCACCTTTCCCCCATTCTCTCCTTTCCCCCTCTCAGCTGATAACCCCTCACATGATCTCCACATCCTCCATGTGATCTCCATATCTATGATTCTGTTGCTGTTCTGCTTGTTTGCTTAGTTTGTTTCTGGATTCAGTTGTTGATAGTTTTGAATTTGTTTCCATTTTAATGTTCATAGTTTTGACCTTCTTTCTCTTATATAGTTCCCTTTAACATTTCATATAATAATGGCTTGGTGACGATGACCTCCTTTAGTTTTACCTTGTCCCTTCTAGACTGCTAAGTTTAAGAAGTCAGCTGACAGTCTTAGGGAACTCCTCTGTAGGTAACTCTCTGCTTTTCTCTTGCTGTTTTTAAGATTCTCTCTTTATCTTTAACCTTTAGCATTTTTTAAAGTATTTATTTATTTATTTGTTAACAGAGGGAAAGGGAGGGAGAAAGAGGAGAGAAACATTAATGTGTGGTTGCCTCTTGAGCGTTCCCTACTGGGGACCTGGCCTGCAACCCAGGCATGTGCCCTGACTGGGAATCGAACCAGCGACCCTTTGGTTTGCAGGCCGGCACTCAATCCACTGAGCCACACAAGTCAGGGCTAACCCTCAGCATTTTAAATATGATGTGTCTTGGTGTGGTCCTCTTTAGGTCCAACTTGTTTGGGAGTCTCTGTGCTTCCTGAACTTGTATGTCTATTTCCTTCACTAAATTAGGGAAGTTTTCTTTCATTATTTCAAGTAAGTTTTCCATTTCTTGCTCTTCTTCTTCCCCTTCTGGCCCCCCTATGATTCGGATGTTGGTACGTTTGGAGATGCCCCAGAGGCTCCATAGTCTATTCTCATTTTTTAATTCTTTGTTTCTTCTTGCTGTTCTGATTGAACACTTTGTTTCTTCCTTATGTTCAAAATCATTCATTTTAATCCCAGCTTCATCCCCTCCACTGCTGGTTCCCTGTGGATTTTTCTTTATTTCAGTTAGTGCAGCCTTCATTTCTGCCTGGGTCTTTCTTTATACTGTTGCAGTACCCCATGATTTCTTTGGGCATCCTGATAACCAGTGTTTTCAAGTTTGCATCTGATAGGTTGCTTATCTCTCCACTTCATTTAGTTCTTTTCCTGGAGTTTTGTTCTATTTTTCTTTTGTCTCTGTTTGGCAGCCTCCCTGTGTTTGTTTCAGTGTATCAGGTAGAGCTGCTTTGGCTCCCTGTTTTAGTACCATGGCCTATTGTAGAAAAGGCACCTGTAAATTGTGTGGGGCAGAGCCTTAAGTAGTCTCCAGGGCAGGGTAACCATTTCACCACCATTCTGTGGCTCTGTGTAGGGAAGGGCTCAGAGAAGGGACAGTGCTACTGTTTGGCCTTTGGAAGCTGATTCCTGGCACTTGCCCCCTTGCCAGTCACTTCATTTTCTCCCCTTCTCCCATATGCCACTGGTGCCCTCCCAGCTGTTGCCCTGGTGCTGAATCCCAGACAGGATGGATCTGTATGTGTTCTAAGTCCGTTGCGGGCCCTTTAAGAGAAGTCTCTTTAATACCCCAGTTTCTTCTGCTGCCCCAACCCCCACTGGTTTGTGTAGCCAGAAGTTAGGGGGACTTATTTCCCTGGCACTGGGACCCTGGGCTGCGTAGTCTGGCTGGGGCTGGGATCGCTAACTCTCGGACGTATCCCTCGCAATTTTTATTCACCATATGTAAATGTCAGATCGCTCATTTCACTGCCTCTCCACTCCTCTGCGCTTCCACCCCTGCCCCTGGGTGAATGCGACTCCTTGTAATCCATGGCTGTTGGACTTCCACACTGCTACATTCTCTGACAAACCTGGGTGTTATTTGTTTTGTAGTTTATCTGTAATTTTTGCTATAGTTGTATGTGCAGGCAAAGCGTGTTTACCTACACCTCCAACTTGGCTGGAAGTCAATATTCCTCTTCTACTTTTATCAGGAGAGACCCTGAATTTCAAACATATGTAGCCCTGGAATGTAGATTTCTATGATGGCTGAGAAATTTTTAAAGCAGAAATTTCTCCCTGAATAGTAAACAGTAACAGTAATGTGTTAATGTGAATACACTGGTAATAAAGGAAAGAAGTTCTCAGCCTAAGCACAAATGCCTTGTTACTAACAGTTGCTTGTAAGACTCAAAAGGCACAGATGGCTCTTCCCTTTCAGATTCTAAGAAGTGCAACTAACAAATTCATCATCCCAACACAGCAAATTTAGTTTATACTACAGGCAGTAAATAGAAATCAGAATTAACCTAACACTTACAGGGGGATTAAACTTGAGGGAAAGGCACTCTGAACCCCCAGTTCTATCTGCCACCTAAGCGGTGACATAATGTGCAAAGTGGCTGATTTGAAGTAACATTCTACGCTGGACAGTCTACATGCCGTCGAGTATCCCTGACATACTAAATAGCTTTGACAAACTACTCGTTAAGTAATGCAGGTCTTACATCACTACTGTTACTTCAGGTTTTGTATTAAAACACCTAATCAGAGCACAAGATAAAAGAAACTGAGCTTCCTGGAGACTATTTCACTAATGGAATAGAATAGGTTTTTATGCAAATCCAAAGTTCTCTGAAGAGATACAGTAAGGAGAGGAAAGTTAAGGGCCACAATCCAAACTGACACATCTTCTGCCTTTAAAACGCAGATCAAAATTCAATAAACAAAAGCTGACGGCTGATATTAAATGGTATTCAGAAGACTTAACACTAAGAGACTCATTGAAACTTTTACAGCTAGCTCATCAGAGCCCTCTGGTGGCTCTAAATGCAACTGACTCAAAAAAAGTCAACAAAACTAAAAACAAAGCAAGTAATCACAGTTTCAGAGTTTTGAGTTGTGTTCTGAAAAGCCAAACTCAAAGTAAGGTCTCTTTTATAACATAAACTGAACTAAAGCTATTTTGTTGAATATTTTAGCAACAAAAATACAAGTGTCTTTAGTCCTACACACCTTGACAGGGCTAAGAAAAGCTTACCATCAGTCTAACCCACGGAGCTTTTCCAAACACAAAAACATGAATGCCTAGGCTCATGACTCAGTAGTCTGGAATAGAGCTTGGCCACTGTGATGTGCATTCCTAGTTAAAAAGCACTGAATTCTCCAAAACCTCACCTGTCTCCATTTCCATGACAGTCCAGAAGCGACACGCCCAGGATCACCTGCCAGCTCTGGGACCAGAACTGGACCCTATTTCCGGTGCTCTTTCTACCTCAAACCATCCTTAACAAGTTAAGGTCTGTACAGACATGTCTTCTAGAACAGAGATTTTTATATAAATTAACATGAACTGCATGTCTGTCATCAATCACAGGGTGCATGTTTTGCATTATCTAGAACTATAATTGGTGATGGTGCTTCAGTTCCAAGGAGAAAATTTAAAGGCCTCTGCAGCACAGCGATTTTGTCTGAAAGGCTTTGTGCTTTGTTAACGCTGACAAGGGCTGAGAATGGGGATAAGGGCACAAGAGATACGGCTTCTGGAGGAAGCCCGTACTTGAGACAAAAGCTTTATGTGGTCAAAATCAGTGAGTTTTAAATCAATACATTTAACTTGCTTTTACAATTTTTGTTAACTAAATCCCTCTGGGAAAAAATTACTATTCTAAGTGTGAAATTCTCTAGCACAAACTCCTCTTTCCATTGAAATAATGTTTCAATAACAGGATTTTTTTGATGTAAGGGTTCTTAAAATGTGCTATTGTTTCAGTTAATCTGTAGCATGAAACAAAAGGGCTTCCCATAGGCAACTCCCTAGAGATCCCTGCTCACTATTTGGCAAGGATCTAGTTCGGCCTTCTTTCTCCCCTCCTCACCCCAATTTTCCAGTCCCCTCCCCTTGTCAACCACCCTACTCCCACTCCCCCACCCACCCACCCCCAAACCCAATACAAATATCCTCATTTTCCAGGCTCTAAACCTTAGTACTGCAACTGACCCAATCCTAACCTGAATCATACCAGCTTTTGGAATATAGCAACCTCAAGACTATTCTGTAGATCCATCTAATTTATGGTTAGTCCCCAGATAGAAAAAGGAAAAGAAAACTCTACCCGCCCCCCAACTCTTAGTACCAAACTCCCCAACACAAAACTCCTGGTTCTGAGTGTTCTAAAACTTCGTATTTTGCCTCAGGCTTCAATACTCCTGTAACAGTGGTCCACCTATGACTCATTCCTCCATCCTTCACTATCACTCAAATCCAAGAATCTTCCAAGATGAACACTAGATCCAATTTCACCAAGTCAGAGACCCTGAGTCACCTAGATAAATGCAGTAGTAATAACACCCCACACTTATACCTCAATTCAGTAAACTTAAGTCTTAATTCAACAAAGTATCTCCTGAACATCCACCATGGGGAAGGCAGAATCCATGCACTCCTTCAACAAGTATTAGTTATGTGACTCCTCTGGCCCAAACTACCCCACCTCTGCAGAGGACAACAGTGAATGGGACAGAGTAGCAATCCCCATGGAAAGTGTATTCTAAGGAGGAAATAGATGTTAGTAAGTAAAATAAATAAGAAGAAAATGAAAGCAAAGATAGGGGATCCTAAGTAAGGCAATCAAGGAAGGTCTCTGAGTAACTGCGATGTAAGCAAAGACCAAAAATGAAGGGAAGAAAAAGCCACGTTAAGATCAGGCTGAGAGTAATCAAGATGCATAAAAATGCCCCAAGCCTACACAGCTTGAAGTTACGACCAAATAAGGGGCCAATATTAGAACTACAAAGGAAGTAAAAGAGAGAGTAATCTGGCAGGTTAGAGAAGGGGCAGTCACGGTTAAGGAAGAGCCACGTGCAGCATATCTTGGAGATACTGCAGGTTTGGTTCCAGACCATTGCAATAAAGTGAGCATAGCAAGAAAGTGAGCTGTACTACTTCTGATAATGGAGGGTCTTGCCTTAAGTTTGTAAAGAACACATCTGTAAAGAGCAGTAAAGCAAAACACAAAAGGAAAAGAATGAAGAACAATAACAAAAAAGGCAAAGTGCAATAAAGCGAGGCACGTCTCTGCATTAGGAAAGGGAAAGACACTGAGGTGCTGCAAGGTGTATGGGCTCCACCTGAGTGAGGTCATATTACAAAAAAGATAAGGAAAATGGTCAAGTGACTGTCATACAAAACAATCAGAAATAACACATACAAAATATAATGTGGATCATTGAAAGGGTTAAAGTCACAGTGAAGTCAACAAGGAAAGATCTTGGAGATGGGAGCATACAGAGCTTGCTCAGCAAACCGCTAGGCATCCAGTATGGCTGACAAGTCTGGTACCCATCAGACGCAGGGAGATCAGGCTGCTGCTGTAGGTTTACAGTAGAAAACCACAATGTGCCTAATTCTGCAAGCAATGCGGAACCAACAAAGGCTCAAGTTGGGGGTGAACGGGGAGAGGAATGAAATGTTCAAATGGCAGGAGTGGGGTGGGCGGGTTGGCTGGGAGGGTGGAGATATTAAGCAAAAAAGGAAAGAAATAAAGAGAGAAAAAAACTCACGGACATGGGGGGGAAAAGCATTCAGAGGGCTACTTGGTAGGACCTCTCTCATAGTGGAGGTATGCAGGTAGAATCGGGCTTTTGCAGTAATCTAAGTAAGAAATAATTAGGAACCAAACTAAATAATAGCTGTAAAGAGAACAAATACAAAAGAGATGGAGAAATAAACATTAAAGAAAGTTGAAGTGACAAAATTTAATAAATGGTTGGGTGAAGTTAGTTAGCTATGTTGAGTTTGAAGTACAGGTAAAACAATCAGGATGATTCATACATTTGTTTCAAAAAAAGCAAGTAACCTATAATCCACAAAAATTACTAAAAGAAAGTCCTGCTACGTGGATTAAGACCAGCACTTGATAAAAAGCTGTAACAGGCCTGGCTGGTGTGGTTCAGTGGATTGAGTGCCAGCCTGCAAACCTAAAGGCTGCAGGTTCAATTCCCAGTCAGGGCACATGCTGCAGGCCAGGTCCCCAGTTGAGGGTGTGTGAGGGGCAACCAACCGATGTTCCTCTCCCTCTCTTTCTCTCTCCCTTCCTCTCTCTCTAAAAATAAATAAATAAAATCTTTTTTAAAAAGGGGGAAAAAGCTATAATGATAATCTTCCCCCCCCACCCTGCAAACCAGCCTATATTTAGGACTAATATGACATAATACCTGACCCTTTACCCTAGGAAAAGGAAGAAAGGGTTCCAGTTGACAAAAATGTAATATACAATGAATAATAACAATGTACACACACACAGTTAAGGAAGGGTCTAACCTGACATGGAGCCACATGATACAGTCCTGTAAATCCCACCAGCCAGTGCTAGGAGAATATTAAATTATGATTTGGAGAGATTTCCACAAAGGAGTAGGAGAACTGATTGTTAAACAAATGCAGTTTTATCCACTAAGTCAGCTCTGTTATGAGAAGGGACCAACTACAGAGACTAGTATACAAAGGAGCGGCTTGGATAATTACATTTTTCTGCCTATAAAGTTCCAAGTAACATCTATTAGTTTGTTTCAAGCTAACATTTAGTCAGCCCAACCTAAAAGCACCCTATTTCAAACAAAGATGGTGCCACTTTTTCATGAGAACAAAGTACAAATTTTTAAAAAAATTACAGTTACATAAGACTAACACCCCTTTAAAAATCAGTTTTTCTCGTAAATTCTTCATAAAAATAATTCTAATGATTTGACTCAAAAGGCAGTCATCTAAATATTATCATGAACAACTTCCTAAATCCTCTCAAATAAGCAACAGCCAACCTCGGTGAGCCTCAGCCCCTGTGGCCCTTGCTAAGTGGCCCCAGGACCAGCACTAGCAGCAGTCAGCCCATATTCACAGCTTGGCTCTGCCTGGGACTCTCCAAGCCCAGCACAAGTAGAAGCCACTTCAGATTGCTTTATAGCTCAGACAGGGTGGCCCCATGTAGAACACAAGTGGGCAGTGACCTTGGCCTGCACCACCCAGGAAACCCCAGGGCCAGCAAACCCAGTGGACAGCTACAGACCACGTCAGAGCACCACCACCCTGCTCCTGCACAGCTGATCCTCCACAGAGGGTGGAGGTTGGTGGTGAGTGGTCACAGGCAATCCTTGCAGCTGACTGGCCTGGGTAAATCCCTCCCATTGATCTGACAACAGCAACCAAGGCTCAACTACAAGAGGAGGGTGTAATGAACCCACAAGAAGGGTGCACCTCGAGTACCCAGCTTCAGTGACAGCAGAGGCTGTGCCACTGGACCCCACAGGACACCTACTACATTAGGCCACACTATCAAGACTCGGAGTCAAAGCAGCTCTACCTAATACATAGAAACAAAGGGAAACAAAGAAATATGGCTCAAATGAAAGAACAGATCAAAACTCCAGAAAAAGAGCTAAATGAAATGGAGATAAGCAACCTCTCAGATTCAGAGTTTAAAACACTGGTTATAAGGATGCTCAAGGAACTTAGTGAGGACCTCAGCAGCATAAAAAAGATCCAGTCAGAAATGAAGGGTACACTAATTGAAATAAAGAACGATTCACAGGGAAATAAGAGTAGAGTATATGAAGCCAAGAATCAAACCAATGACTTGGAACATAGGGTAGAAAAAAACAACCAATCAGAGCAACAAGAAGAAAAATAATCTAAAAATATGAGGAGAGTATAGGCCGCCTCTGAGACAACTTCAAGAGATCCAACATTCGCATCATAGGGGTGCCAGAAGGAGAAGAGAAAGGGCAAGAAATTGGAAATCTATTTGAAATAATAGTGAAAGAAAACTGCCCTAATTTGGTGAAGGAAAAACATGCAAGTCCAGGAAGCACAGAGTCCCGGACAAGAGGGATGCAATGAGGCCCACACCAAAGACATGTCACAGTTAAAATACCACAGGTTAAAGATAAAGAGAGAACCTTAAAAGCAGCAGGAGAAAAGAAGTTAGTTACCTATAGGAGAGTTCCCATAAGAAGCTGATTTCTCAAAAGAAAGTTTGCAGGCTAGAAGAGAGTGGTAAGACATATTCAAAGTCATGAAAAGCAGGGACCTACAGCCAAACACTGCTCTACCCAGCAAAGATATCATCTAGAATTGAAGGGCAGCCCTGGCTGGTGTGACTCAGTGGATTGAGTGCCAGCCTGTGCACTGAAAAGTCTCCAGTTCAATTCCCAGTCTGGGCACATGTCTGGGTTGGGGGCCAGGTCCCACGTTGGGGGCAAGCAAGAGGCAACCAGTCAATGTATCTCTCACACATCAATGTTTCTTTCCCTTTCTCCCTCCCTTCCCCTTTGTCTAAAAATAAATAAAATCTTTAAAAAAAAAAAGAATTGAAGGGGCGATAAAGAAGTTCCCAGACAAGAAAAAAACTAAAGGAGTTCATCATCGTCAAATCATTACTATACGAAATGTTAAAGGGACTTATTTGAGAAAAAGATCAGCCCTGGATGGTGCAACACAGTAGACTGAGTACCAGGGTGCAAACCAAAAGGTCACCAGTTCAATTCCCAGTCAGGGCACAGGCCTGGGTTGCGGGCTGGGCCCCTGGTTGGCAGTATGCAAGAGGCAACCAATCAATAATATATCTCTTGCACATTGCTGTTTCTCTCCCTTTCTCCCTTCCCTCCCCTCTCTCTAAAAAATAAATATATTAAAAAAAAGAAAGAAAAAGATTTTTAAAAAAGAGCAAAACTGTGAACAATAAAAGGGCAATAAATACATGTCTATCAACATTGAATCTAAAAACAAACTAAGCAAACAAGAAGAACAGACACAGGATCATGGATATGGAGAGCATTTACGGGAGTGGGTATGCTGGGTGGAGGGAGACAAAGGGTGAAAAACTGGGACAACTGCAACAGCATAACTGATAAAATTTTTTTAAATACTATGTCTGACATCACAGAGATCCATGAAAAAATAAATAAATATTATCATGAGCATAGTTCTACCAGAAAAAATCAATTTGAAGATTTCTCTACAAATGAAGTTAGTTTACGGTAGGGTGTGTGTTTTCTTTTTTAAATCCTCACCCAAGGACATTTTTTTCATTGTTTCTAGAGAGAGAGGAACATCTATTGGTTTCCTCCTGCCCACACCCACATAGGAGATGGAACCCCAACCTTTCAGTTAGGAGATGACACTCCAACCGAGCCACACCAGCCAGGGCAGTTTACGGTGTTTAAAAGACGTGATTTCAAAGTGGGATCTGTATGTCTCAGGTTTCTCATATTCCTCCTTATTTATTCTATACGCTACTATGCCCTTTCATATCTCATACACCCAGAGGCCACAGCAAACAATTAAGAAAAGAACCAACTAGCAAGTTTTACCCTTCCCTTATACTAGCTGACATTCTATATATTTGTTTACTGCTTGCCCTCCTCATTAAAACATAACACTCAGGAGAGCAGTGGCTGTGTATTTTTATAAATGAATCTATCCCCAGTACCTGCAGCAGTGCCTAACCAATAGCAGGCACTTAATGAGTGTGTGAGTGTGTGTGTGTGTTTGTATACACATACAACTATACAGTTGTTGAGAAACAACTACATTCTTCCCACAGATTGAAGCAACCACAATATACCCTGCTTGAATTTGACACATTTTACAGAATAAGTTTTAACTTTGATAGTATCTTCTTCCCCTGAACTACAAAAAATACAACCACCTTTGGAAAGGTTGGAAGAGGCTCAGTGACTCCATACAGGCATTCTTCAAATACAGCTCAGGGTCTAGGTCTGAACTTGTAGAGAACATGTACAGATACAACAGAGTCACTTCCGCACACATGAAACACAAGTAGATGGACGCTCACCCCTCAATGAAGGCATACACTCAGTACAAAACATGCTAAAAAGGGATGCCACAAGACTTAATTAGTGCTCACAAGGAGCTCTGCGACACAGAACGAAAGGTGCCGCAGACACAGGAAACATTACAAAGGTGTGGCAATATAATACCTCAAAACCAAGAATCAGTTTGTGACCCTGATGTAATGAGGATTCCAGGGACCACTGACAATCTCCACTTACAAAGCAAAGCATGGAACAGACCCAAAGTATCAAATGCCCTGTAACAAAGATAAACTGACATGGTAAGTCCTGAGCTGTTCTCCCAGCTGTCCCTTCCACATTAGTAGCACAGTGTAGTCAGGCATTTCTTTCACTGAACCAGACTTTTATTACCCATATTGTCTACCTTTTGTCATTAAAGTAGCTTACCTCCTGCCCCGTAGCTGCTTCCATATCAAGAAACAGATCGAGAAGAGATCGGACAAGACGAGCTGCTTTAGCCTTGCTGATGGAATTCAAGAAGGGTCGCACATACTTCAGGAGCCCTCCAAGCTCTGAAGAAAGGCAATTCAGAAAGAAAAGAAGTAAACATCAATATTGGGAACAAAATACCCATTTAAAAAATAACTCGAGATTACAAGCTCAGTACTTATGTCACTACAATCAGTCTAAATGAAATAGGAACTTAAAGCATTCTTGCAGGTAAGAGGAGCAAAAATAAACCAACATATTCCAAACCTGTACTATTCTATTCCCCACTCAACCCTGGATTACTATCAGGACCCTGGGAAAAAGCTCCGGTCTCTCTGCCTCATTTATCCATCTTAATGAAAGATAAACAGCAAGCACTCACATTCCCAGAGACAAGTTTTCTAGAACATAAAACATGCTGTGCCTCTGCCACCTTGGAAAAAATCACTTCCTGCAACCAACAAATTGGGTCACGTTATAGGAGTTGTTTGTTTTTAATTTTTAAACAGGCCTTAGCAGTTCCCCTTGAACAGACAGAGATTTCCAATTCCAGGTTCCCTTTTCCTGCCTTCCCTAAGAACTCCCCAGTTTATTAGTCTTTTAGCAAATATCAGTTTCTAGCTACTATTTTGAATGAACTTTTCACACATAAGTTAGGGTGTTTTTTCCCTTTTAAAATTCCTCATTAATCTTCAAAACCTAAGTCTTAAACTATAATCAAAAAAGGTGTCCAGCTCTGGCTGGTTAGCTCAGAGGACTGAGCACCGGCCTGCAAACCAAAGGGTTGCCAGTTCAATTCCCAGTCAGGGCACATGCCTAGGTTGTGGGCCAGGTCCCCAGTTAGGGGTGTGTGGGGGGCAACTGATCAATGTATCTCTCGCACATAGATGTTTCTCTCTCTCTTTCTTCTTTTCTTTACCTTTTTCTAAAAATAAATAAAATCTTTAAAAAATAAAAATAAAAAAAGGTGTCTAGGCCCTAGCCAGGTAACTCAGTTGGTTGGAGCATCATACCGATACACCAAGGTTGTGGGTTCAATTCCTGCTCAGGGCACATACAAGAATCAACCAATGAATGCATCAATAAATGAAACAACAAACTGATGTTTCTCTGTCTCCCCCCTCTCTCTAATCAATACATTTAAAAAACATTTTAGAAAGGTGTCCACCATAAAGGTTGTTCCCCCTTGTATAAGAAAAGAGAGTGATGGAGTAATTCTAAGGGAACATCTATAGGAGTAAGTTTCTAAAAATTAGAGAATGTTTCAATTAACAAATAAGGAAGTACTTTTGGAATGTAGGTTAAAATTACTTTAGTGCCACTGCCTCTTTAATATCCTCCAATTGTAGACTCACCCTCCTGAGAACTCTAATTCAGGGCAAGCAAACCTCACCCTCCTAAGGATGCTAATTCAGGGTCCTGAAATCTTCACCTGCCTGAAAAGTCATGGGATGTACTGGACTCCATCAGGCACAAAAGGAACTTGATACAGAGTAGGGAAGTTCATCTTTCTCTTCACTCCCCAACACTGACCTTTGACTCCCATCAAGATTTTCCCCACTCACACTCCTGCTCTCATGCCTCACTCATGCCATTCCCACCTGGGATCTCTCCCCTTCTTCTGGACCTACGTGATCCTGAGATACCTTTTAGATCCAGCTGAAGTCCTTGTAAGTCTTCCACGCCAACTCCAGGCTATACTGATTTCTTCCCCTCGAATTTGTTTTATACTAATGCAAATTTCAATTATATAATCATAGCTTTTTAAAAGTAGTCTAGTGCAATGTCCCTTCTCCCACAGCATTATCTACTATGCTTGAACAATTCTGAGCAATCTCTAGTGTCAAAAATCTTCAGAAAGCAGGCTATTCCAATGCTGGTCAAACTAAATTCTTTTTTGAAACATTAGTTATACCCTCTTTCCACAAGGCTACAGATCTGAAGATAACTATCATTTATGTCACCCTAACTTTACCTTCCTCCAAGCTAAACATACTTAGCTATTTCAACTGTTCCTCCAGTGTACTGGTTTCCAGATTCTTTATCACCTTAGGTGCCCTCCTCTGAATAAACTCTAGTTTGCAGACGTACCACTTTTGGTACCCAGAACTGAAAACGGTACACCAGGTCGGGTGTGACCAGTAGTCATGGCTTCATCCTTCTAATCTTGTCACCACGTGCAACACAAAATAGCATGTTTTGTTCTTTCTAACAGCACTTTGTTCAGACTGAATCCATGAAGGGTTTTGTTTTTGTAGGCAGGTAATTCCCCACCTTTCTGTTTTGATAAGCATTTTAAGTATATAAATTATATTTACCACACTGAATTTAATCTTGCCGGCTTTGGCAATAACTCTGAATCTTAAGTCTGTCTTATACTGAGTCATCCATAAAAATAAGAACACGTTCTGGGGTGTAGGGCAGAGGGGGGGTAGGGGGGGTAGACTGTAATAACATAATCAATAAAATATATTTAAAAAATAAAAATAAGAACACCTTCTGAAATCACTTTAGCCATAATGCTGAATGCTGACCAGTAAAAACAAGGACAGATCCCTATGACAAGTTGCTAGAGACTTTCCTTCAGGTTGACAAATGATCCACTTGTCATCATAAATTCATAACCTGTACCTGTCATTACTATTATGGCCAATGTTCAAATAACCTGCTTATAGCAGATATGTAGTCTTTGTCATTCCCCTGACCTAGGAGTCGACCAACTTTTCCTGTGAAGGGTCAGAGTGTAAATATTTTCAGTTTTGGTTATAAGGTCACAGTAGCAAGTACTCAACTCAGCCACTGTGGTGCAAAGCAGTCAGAGACAACATGTAAATAAGTGGGTGTGGCTAGTTCCACAAAACTTTACTTACAAAAACAGCTGTCCAGCCACTGTCTGTGGAGCCCTGCCTACCTACTGGTCTGATAAGGCTAACCAAAGAGAACCAAGGTTGAATTTGGAACCATCTTTTCTTAGTAAGTCCATTGTTCTAAGTTATTAAAACCTACTGATTAAATAATCTGTCCCAAAACTTCACTGATGATTACCCATTTAGTGTCTAGAATTATTTTCATTCTTTTTGAAAGTAGAATAATGTTCACCCTTGCTGTTTTATCTCTCTCCATCCTCCCTGATTTTTCTCAGAATAATAAGAGTGCCTCTATAAATATATCTGCTAGAACTATTCTTTTGATATTAAAAGACAGAAAATGTCAGAGCCTAGAGACTTGAACTTATTTAAAGAGACTATCTGCTCTCACTTCTCTCACCTACCTTGGCTTTAATTCTTTCTGATGTTATTTCTATCTTTTCCTCTTTGAAAATCATTTTCCTTCCTGGAAAAGGCAGAAGCAAAACATGAGCTAAACAGTCTGCCTTCTCCCCAGCACCCGCTAACGTGACAGTGTTTTCTCCAAGCACTGAGTATGTTATTCTTCTCGCTCTAACAGAGAAATAAATGACCTCTCAGTTGCCAAAAGACTCAGTTCATTTTTTATTTTAGCTTACTACTGTTTCTTATTTTATTCTTGGTTCCTGTTTCTTTCCATTTTCACATATACTGAATATTTTTTAATTCCCATAGAATATATTAACTCCTTCCTACTAGCCTGAGATTATTTGCAATTATGTAATGAAAACTTCCCTTTTAGAACCTCACAGAACCCTGGCCAGTGTAGCTCAGTGGACTGAGTGCCGGCCTGCAAACCAAAGGGTCACCGGTTCAATTCCCAGTCAGGGCACATGTCTGGGTTGTGGGCCAGGTCCCCAACAAGGGGCGCATGAGAGGCAACCACACAATGATGTTTCTCTCCCTCCCTTTCTCCCTCCATTTCCCTCTCTAAAATAAATATACGAAATCTTTAAAAATATAGATAAGAAAATAAAATCTTTAAAAAAAAAAAACCTCACAAAACTTAACATAATCACCTTTTTTTAAAAGATTTTATTTATTTATTTATTTTTAGGGAGGGGAAGGCAGGGAGAAAGGGAGAAACGCCAGCAAATGGCCGCCTCGCACACACCCCCTACGGGGGACCTGGCCCTCAACACAGGCAAGTGCCCTGACTGGGAACCGAACCAGTGACCTTTTCATCCGCAGGCCAGTGCTCAATCCACTGAGCCCCACCAGCCAGGGCAACATAATCATTTTAAGGGTCTCAGACTATGAAATCTGCAGGCCCTAAACCTAGGCATGATGTCTGATGACGCATTATTATGCACTAGACATTGTCTTATTCACTAAGTCCCAAATGACTGCATTAGTCAGGGACCTTACCTTAAACTTTTTGAGTAGAGTACTTAGCACAGTGTTAGCCATATATTAAGTGCATAAAAACTGAAGATTAACGAAACAGGCATATTTTCTGTTGTCAGAAATCCCCAAACCAAAGAAACAACACAAACCTATCATTATTAATAGCTAAGTAAGGTGAATGAACATAAGCCCCAAAACTCCCTTAGGGTCTCTAATGTATACACCTATATTCTGATGAAAGCAAGTTTTTAAAAGTTCATGTGACTCTCCTATGAAATTCCAATAGGCTGTTAGCAATGCACTTCCAAACTTTTCAGGTATGAACCTCAAGGAAGGGAGAGCAAGGAGTAAGGAGAGAGCAGAGCATAAAAAAGGAATTTTAGGCAAAACAGTAACATTTTTGGATATACTTTCTGAAGCACTGACTACATACACTACATGCTGTTTCTGATTATCCATGCTACTGAAGGAAAAAAGACATTTGGATGTTTCAACAACAGAAAAATCTTAAATCACTTTACCTGGCTCTCTAATTCTTTCAAGTAAATTATCTTGGTAATTATGTTTTGTATGGACTAATTGTCAAAACTGTTTTCTAACTCCCAAAATCACATTCACTGAAAGGCAAAAAGAATCCATAACTATGTTAAATAGGAGGAAAGTCAGCCTGAAATAAAATAAATAAATAAATAAACCACCACCCACCACTGATAATCTGTAAGTGGTAACTATGGAAAGTAATAACCATTCATTATACCATGCGGCCACAAGCTCTGAGGCGGGACCCCACGGGTTCGAATCCTGGCTCTCTCATGTACTAGCTGATAGCCCTAAGCAAGACAGTCAACTGTTCTGTGCTTAGTTTCCTCAGGAGTAAACAGATAATTGCACCCACTTTATCAAGTTGTTTCAAGGATTCATAAGCAGAACCTTGTTTATGCTTAAAACAACAATTAGTTCAAAGTGAGTGCTCAAAAACTGGTTTTCTTATTATAGATATTTTTTAAAAGATATTTTAAATAGAAAATCAATTGTCTATTGACTTAGCCTAATAGTTAATAAGTTAGTCATCCTTAATTGGGAAAGATCTTAGTTGTCAAGTTTAAGAAGTTTTGCTAACTTACACCTATCATTCTCTTGGATAACAACGTAACTTGGGGGAAAGTTATTCATGAGGTCACTTACCAGAGCTTAATCCAATCTAATGAGATAAATCCTAAATTCACTTTAAGGTTCACAAAGTCATCCGTTTTAGTTTAAGCAGGCTTCTCTCTAAATACTACCACCACTTTACTGGTCAAAGGCCCTTCCTGGTCAGCAAGACTCTCTCATTCAAAGGACACACCCATCATCATCTGGAGCTAGAAAGTCAATTACAACTAGACCATCTGGACAATGACATGCAAAGTCCGGGGTACCAATGGAGAAATCTTGAGAAGGCTCTTCCCACTTAATGTCTGACTCATCCTGTGTCAGGAAAAAAAGACAGCAAGTCACTTACTTGGACGCAAAGTCCCTAGTCATTTTCACATCGGGAGCCTGAAGTCACTGCCCTTCTTAAATATGTAACATCCGTTCAGTGAAATCACTACAAACTGCTGCTGCTATTGCTGCTGCCCATATGAAAGGGAATACAGTAAAAATTCAAACCAGAAACAAATCACAGATCATTATATCTCAGAGGAATAGGATTTTCCCACAGCTTCGGAACAAAACTCTTCCATGAAAGAACTGAGTTTGAAGACCGCTTTTTGCTTTTTTTTTTAAAAAAAAAAAGCAGCAGCAGCAGCAGCAACAGCAGCAGCAACTCAACAAGTTGGCAATAAAATGAAACTGTGTGGATACATTCCTATGATCCTTAACTCCAACAAAAAACCGAAACCTGGCCCAGCATTTCAGGGAAAAGAGGAAGCAATCCATTTGTAGCACTCACCTGCAGCTTGTCCAGTCTTCGCCAGGAGAGACCCCAGCTCCAGGATGCTCTGCTCTTTGACCTGCACTGCCTCCTCATCATTCTCCTGAATGTCACGCTTCACTGGGAGAAGAAAATCAAACTCTCTTAAAATTCTGGCAAAAAGAAATAAAGACTAAAGAAAAGTTCACCCTCACAAAACCAATTCATCTCTTTGATTTCAAATGTGCCTTTTCGTGCTATCAATTAGAATTTCCCTCACCCACATAACACTGAAGTTTCTGTTACAGTCATTTGGTTAAAACAAAATTCAAACAAAACAAGTTCATATTCGTGGTGGAAGTCCCAGGCTAGGCATTGTTATGTGAAAATATTAAACATACCTGTGTATTTACCTGCCACAAACTAAAACCGAATGACCAAATTACTAATGACTATAAAATCAAGTCTTTCAACAAACTTTAGGCCTGTGGAAAGCCTCAGCTGATGGGTGCGTTAGGGGTAAGCAAAATGCATAGCCACTGAGGAAGAGCAACCCTGTGATCCTCAGACGGACTGCCACTGTACCATGGATGCGTGACCTGCTCAAATAACAGTGCTGCCTGTTCCACCTTCAAGTGTTCATAACTACTCTCCATCTGGAACACTGCATGCCCTCTCCAATCCGTAGTGGTGATTTTAGTGACCACCACTAGTTATTACTTCTCTTACAAAGCGTCATGACTTGACAAAAACCAAGACTCTGATACTCCATTACAGAGCCTGGAAAAAGTAGGGCTGTCAACCTCGTGACTCAAGTTTACTCTAACAGGGACGCTTACAGGGGCCTCTCTCCTAGTGTAGCGGGCAAGCAAGAAATACTCTATCATGTTTACCATAATTCCCACTTTCTAAAAGGCAAAACTTCTAGACACAAAACAAATAAAGTCTATGCCTCTGGCAGTGGTTCTAAATGTCAGTGTGTATCCACGATGGTTCTGTGTTGTAACTGACAAGTGGAGACCCTAACTTCAACCTAGAACACCCTTTATGTGCCAGTACCATCCACTGACAGACGCATCTGAACTCCCACCTCCTCTCTCCAGCACACCCAAAGACAAAGTCCTCAAGATCTTGTCGTCCTTCCTTCGGGTACGTCGGGAGCACCAAATTTCAGACTCATAAGCCAACGTGAAAGCCAGCCTCCTGGAGGTCCCAACACACGTGCGTCCTCACACCACTTGTTGATCCAAATCAAACCACTCGAGCTGCAGAAGAAGGTCCCACCGCTCCACGTGCAGTACAGAGCTAGCTCCTGCCCCAACCGGACCCTCTCAGCCTTCTCTGCCATCAGAAACTGATTTCTGTTCACACCTGAATCCCAGTAAAAATCTGTCGGGGGACAGTGGCTGGGGCTCCCACTTCAGCTTTCCTGTTGTGTGCAAAGAGTAAGACAACCGTACCAGTTTTAAGGAATTTTTCTTAACTTCTCCCAGCTATGCGCAGCCGGCCGGCTCCAAAGAGTTCCCCGGCTGAACTCCGCGGCTGACAACTAACTCCTGATCTGGCTTCCAACCTTTACAGGGGAGACCGGGACGATTAGTCACCTCCTCTAGCCCGGCGGTCCCACCCCTACATCTCGCTCTTACACTCAATCAATCTACACGGGGGCAAAGGAACGTCTAGGCCGCCTCCTCGAGCCAAATGCCAACCTGAGGAGTATGTCTCCTCGGCGTGTCCCACATTCAGAAAGAGGCCCCCTCTTTCGTGCCGCCTTCCGCCGTGGGTCTGGGGAGAAGTAGCAGCTCCCAGTCCCGTGGAAGGAAACTCCAGGAGAAAAGCGAGCGCTCGCGCTCCCACCCGGAGCCGGCTGTGCTGATAACTACGGCGGGAAATGCCTGTCCCGAGAGGGTTTCGCCCAGGCCCTTCAACTGGAGGTTCTCACACCAGTTCGCAACAAGCACACCGGCCGGCACTGCTCCGCTCGCGCGGGCCAGAGTGGGAGACAAGGCTAGGGAGTGCTGTGGGGGCCCCGGCTCGGCCCGCTCTCCCACTCCACGCTGAGCCCACCGTGAGTCAGCAGCCGGCAAGTGGACGCCGGGGTTGCCTCGGGGCTGCCCGCCGGGGAGGGACCCAGGGGGCTCCATGGAGCTCCAAGCGGCCTGTGCCCCCGGCCCGGCCCCCCTCACACACACAGTGAGTCAGCAGCACCAGAGCCGGCTAGCCCGGCCCCGCTCCGCCGCCGCCGACCGACACAGGCCGAGCTGGGCCAGCAGGGCCGCGGAGGAGACGCAGGTACCTTTACCTATGGAGTGGAGGATGTCGATGGAAGCCTCCCGGTCAGTGCTGAGTAGAGACTGGGCTCTCTGGAACTCCACCACCGCCGCAGCCGCCATCTTACCGCTCTCACACCGTCCCCGGCCGCCGACGCCGGAAACACATTCCCGGAAGACCCGCCCTCGGTCGTCCCTCCCCCTTATAGTCCCCCCTCCTCCGCTCCCAGAGCATCACGGGAGTTGTAGTCTCTCTGTTTGGCGAGAGAGGTGAAGAATGAGGGTGAGAGCTGGGGCTCCTCCGTGGTGGGCGTTAAGCTGCCCAACAGAAGCCTAGCTGCCCGCCCGCCAGTAAAAGAGGAGGTGCCTAATAATAGGAGCCCAAGGATAATCCCCAGCCACCCCCAAAAAAGGTCTCAACCCTGACTCCTCTCGATTGCCCTTGACAGGGGCACCGGACTAGGTGTACATCGAAAGCCGTTTTGCTTTCTTTGTAGCTTCTACGTTCAATTTTTTTAATTGAATTTTTGAGAGAAAGAGAACGGGAGCGAGAGAACATCGATTTGTTTTTCCATAGGTATGCATTCATTGCCTGATTATTGTATGTGCCCTGACCGGAGGTGGAACGGCAACCTTGGCGTTTGGAAGTCGCTCTAATCAACGGAGCTTACTCCGCCAGGGCCATAGCTTCTACGTTTAATCATTCCTTCAGGGCAATAAGCAATCTTATAAAGTGCTCACATGTGGCTCACAAAGAATAGCGCCGTTCAAATGCGTTGAAGAGTCTAACAACACTTCTGGGAGACACTCGCACACGTTGCAGGCTAGAATCCTGCAGAATGCTGGCCAGCCCGTCATTAAACCCCTCAGTGCTGGGGAAAGATGCTATTAAAAAGTGAATTGTCATTTTTGCCCCATTCACTCAATAAATCCCCCTTGGGGGGGGGGCGGTCACACAGAAACCTAACAGCTACCCAAACTCCCCCAGCTCAAAAAGGAAAAAACGGATTTTTCTTTCCAGTGTCTTGTTTTGTTTTGTTTTTTCAACTAAAATCATAGCTAATCTGAAAGGTTTGACATCCTTTGTGACCAGTGAGGGTTGAACTAAAAGGAGGTACTTATCATGTATAGAGGCAGTTCAGTGTGAGAAAGATCTTTCTCCAGGTGAAGGCAATCCAAAAATGGAATATGCTGTAAACATGCTGTATTGCAAAGGGAACAGCATATTTTAAAAGGAACCAACATTGTGCTCTTCTGTATCTAAGTTAGGCAATTTATAAATCTATCTCCTTTTGGCTTCCCAACAATGTTCTGTGAAGAAGATATTATTATACTCCTTTCATAAATGAGGAAATGGAGTTTTAAGTGACTTGATGAAGCTCATACAGTAATTGGCAGAGCTGAGATCTGAGAGTTAGGGAATGTATTCCTAGTTCCTGGATGTGTTCAAATAAAAACCAGGTGGTATCAAGTAGTTGTAAACAGAATTCATGACGGTGAGGAGGAATTGGATTAAATGGCTTCTAAATTTCTAACTCTGAGATTCTATGAATCTCAGTGTAAAACTGAGCCTTCCCTTGGTAAAGAAAAAAAAAAAAATCGTAGCCCTGGCTGGTGTGACTCAGTGATTTGAGGGCGAGCTTGAGAACCAAAGGGTTGCTGGTTCAATTCCCAGTCAGGGCACATGCCTGGGTTGCAGGCCAGTTTCCCTGGTAGGGGCTGCACAAGAGGCAACCACAGAACAATGTTTCTCTTCCTCTCTTTCTCTCTCCCTTCCCTTCTGTCTAAAAATAAATAAATAAAATCTTTTTTTTTTAAAGCATTCCTCCTTTCTCAATTTGGTATGCAGTTAATAATGGACCAGACTGTCAATGGGCAATGGAATTCCAAAGCTGAGAACAACAAGCCATACCTATCTCCACCTTCTAAAGAAGAGCTACCAGTTTCATCCTCAAAGAACTTGTTAAAGAGTGACGAGGCCAGTCCTGTAACACTCATCCACTTCCAGCCTCCACCAGGAAGACATAAAAATGCAAAAGAAATTCATTATAAGAAATCACAGGAGAGGCCCTGGCCAGTATAGCTCAGTGGATTGAGTGCGGGCTTGCGAACCAAAGGGTTGCCTGTTTGATTCCCAGTCCGGGGACATATGCCTGGGTTGCAGGCCAGGTTCCTGGCAGGGGGATGCACGAGAGGCAACCACACATTGAGGTTTCTCTCCCTCTCTTTCTCCTTCCCTTCCCCACTCTCTAAATAAATAAATACAATCTTAAAAAAAAAAAAAGAAATCACAGGAGAGGACAGAATACTCACCTCCCTACAAGGAGGTAATACTACAAAAATACTACAGATCTTCCTCCCAACCTGATGAGCCTTGCCGACTGTAAGAACTGGTAAGCCCATCTCTGTGCAACCACTATGGGGAGAGTTTTGAGGTGAACCAGACATGTCTCTCCAGGAGTCTGCACATTCATGAAGATGGTTACCCACTTTTAACCTGCAAGATTCTGAATTAGGGAAGCTGGCGGATACATCCCACAGTAGGACAAGGAGAAAGGGCATCAATGTGGCAGCCTCCACTATCTGTGTCTGGCATGGGCCAAAGGGATGGTGCAAAGGTAGATTATCCAAGATTGCTTTGAAAGGACTTATTCAATAGGGTCACCTGCTAGTAATAAGAGGCTGGAAGGATGGACTTCTGGAGGCAGTCACTGAAGGCAGGGGCAGCAGGGTTTTGAGGTCAACTGGTGGAACTTCCAAAGAACACATAAATGCTCCCAACATGAGAAAATCAGCACCTGGATCTCTGCCTCTGATGGCAGTAGGCATGTAAAAGACTTTTTTAACTCTTTTCTTATAATCCCTCCTACTTCTCTGCCCTCCCCAAACTCACCCTATGCTGGAAGAGACTCAGAGCAAAGTGAGAGAGGGAGGAGAAAGAAGAGTGAAAGAATAGGCAAAACACCAACTTTCAATGGCCTGAGAGTTAGAAAGTGGTGAGGCTTTAAATCAAATACAAAATGGAAGCTTTAATTTAGGCTACACTGGACTTTTTCCTTAATATTTTTTATTTTTTGAAAGCAGTTTTAGGTTCACAGTGAAAGTGAGCAGAAAATATAGACAGACTGGATGTTTAATCATTACAGATGACCTAGAAGTCAGGGGATTTGCCTGAGATATCATCAGGGGAAGGGAAAGGAGATCCCACAGAGAATGAATGAAGTTTGTATCCACATGAAGTCCTTCGACATACCTACTACAGGGCCCTCACACCTGTTCAGTTTCCTAGACACCTGGTTCCTCTATTTTCTTCACCCTCTGCCACCACAGGTAATTATTACCTCTAGTTATTCTGAAAATGTTCCTCAGTTACTAGTTTCTCATTATCTTCTCTTATACTTTTTAAGACTACTAAGGGATGATTATTTTATACATAGGGTCTGGCAGAAGGCAGGCCTGCTTGAGTCCAGTTGGTAGGGTAATAATATGGGTGTAATAATTTATAGCTTTAATTTGAACATTTCACCTAAAATGTCATGTGGTGTGCTTGAGTGTGATATTGTTATGTTACAGAATTACATGCATATGATTTGGTAGTAAAAGATTTTGTAGTAAAACAAGGGGCGCTATTTGGGCCGGACCCTGTATCTGAGCCCCTACTGCTCCTGCTGTTGGGAGCTACACAGGGTCCTCCTGGGAGACGCGACAGGCAAGTCTGGTTTGTTATACTCGTCACCCTTGAATGCGTTTCTATTCACAACAAGTCCAAAACAGTGATCTCGAAACATAAGTTGTACCTTTTCCCTAATCTTTCAAACTGTATCAACAAGCAGAAAAAGCAGTAAAAGGACCACAGGTTTGGAAGTCACACATTTGCTTTCAAATTCCAGGCCAGTCACTTGGTAGCTGCTGATTTTTAACGTTTTTAATTTTTTCCTTTTGATCTTTGGGTTTCTGTCTGAAAAATGGGAATAATAAACCCTAGCCCCCACGGTGGTTGTAGGAGATAGCAAGGGGGTGCGCTGAGTCAATGTTGTTCTCTTCCTCCGCAGCATTTTCATTACATGGCGCCGAGAAGTAACTCAACCACAGGGACCACTAGCAGCTGCTTAGGAAGCAGCTTCCACTGGTTGCATTGGGAGGTACCAGTGTTCCTACACTTAAGTAATGCCATCCATGTAGGTCATTCTCAGGAATGTGACATTCTCAATGTCACCAAAATCCGCAGCTGTGCCATTCTCCCCTACCCCTGTTGAGCTTCTTCTCTCTCTGTATGTAGCTGATGTTCGGGCCTTGTGAGGGTCTGGTTAGAATCTACCTTACTGGGATCCATAGTGATGCATAATCGGGCCCCTGCCTACTTCTTCAACTTCAGCTCTTAACGCTTTGCCCTCACTGGCTCTGCTCAGTTGGCTCCTCTATTTTTTCTTTTTTTAAAAAAATATGTCAAATTCTTTCCCACCTGAAAGCGTCTGTATTCCCCCCTCATGTTTCAGCACAAAGATCATTTCTTTTCATACCATTTCATTAAAAGTAATCTCCTGCCTGGTTGGTGTGGCTCCGTAGACTGAGCACCGCACTGCAAAACAAAGGGTCACTGGTTCGATTCCCAGTCGGGGCACATGCCTGGATTGAGGGCCAGGTCCTCAGTGGGGGACGCGTGAGAGGCAGCCATACATTGATGTTTCTCTGCTTCTCTCTCTCTCTTCCCCTCTCTAAAAATAAATGAATAAAATCTTTAAAAAAAAAAAGTAATCTCCTATGCCTTCAATCCAGAACACAGTCTGTGATTTTATTATTATTGTTTTTTGATGTGTGATTGCCTCTCACATGGCCCCCACTGGAAATCTGGCCCACAACCCAGGCATGTGCCCTGACTGGAAATCAAACCAGCGACCCTTTGATTTGCAGCCCATGCTCAGTCCACTGAGCCTCATCAGCCAGGGCAATTATTTCATTCTTTGAAGCTCATCTGCCTCCACGAGGTTTTGGCTTGCACAAAAGGCAAATGTGCAATAAGTGTTTGTTGCATGGTAAGTGCCAGGGTCTGCTCTGCCACAAGCTTCTGCTTCCCTAACGGTCACATCTTGCACTCTGTGGCTCTCTTCACCTAGCCACTGATAACTGGATTGGGGTGGGCAGACTCGGAAGATTAGCCACTGACCTAGGACTTAATGGGCCTGGCTTGGGAAGTTTACCTGGACCAATCCAATTCCTCCCTCAGGAACTGGGGTATTAAGAGACTAAGCCAGTTAGCCAAGGGACATGAATTAAAAATCTGTCACTTGGAAAGATGTAGCGCTAAGGTGGCAGAGAGAAGACTCCGCTGCTGAGTGGGGAGGAGCAGGAACATCACGGAAGGGAATCCAAACACCTCCAGAGCAGGACACTTCATTCCCAAGAACTTTCTACTCTCCAATTTTGCTCCCATGAGGCCCATCAATACCATAGTTCCAATTCTTGGAATACTGTGACATGTTCCCTTTCCAAATATCTTCCAATCTTTCGTATTATGTTCACAAGATAATTTCCGTGTGGTGTCGTGTTTTTAATGGCTCCACAATGCCCTCTCTCTCTCTCTAACAAAGTGAGAGAAGGCAACACTATCTGGATTAAGTTTAGGCATTTTTGTCTTTATTTTGATGGATACTTTTTTTTAAAGAGCTTATTTATTTTTAGAGGGAGGGGAAGGGAAGGAGAGAAAGGGAGAGAAACATGAACGTGTGGTTGCCTCTCCCATGCCCCCTGTTGGGGACCTGGCCTGCAACCCAAGCGTGTGCCCTGACTGAAAATCGAACTATGACCTTTTGGTTCCCAGGCCCACGCTCAATCCACTGGGCCACACCAGCCAGGGCTGATGGATACATTCTAGTTATAGCTGATACTACTACTGGTTTTCCAACGAAGGTAGATATATATTGTTCTTGAACTCTGTCTTCTACTGAAAATGTCTTTATTTTGCTCCCATTCTTTATTGGTAGTTCAAGCATGTATAAAATTCTTACATTGACATTTATTTTTACTCAGCATTTTGAAGATACAATATTCCAGATGACCGTTTTGGGTCTAACTGAATTCCCTTTGCAGGTAGTCTGACTTTTCTCTCTGGTTAATTTTAGTATTTTTTCTTGATTTTCAGAGAGAGAGAGGAAGGAAGACAGAGACAAAGAGAGAAACACCGATTTGTTGTTCCACTTTACACATTCATTGGCTGCCTCCTCTATGTGCCCTGACTGGAGGTCAGACTGACAACCACAGTGTATTGGCACGACACTCTGACCAACTGAGCTATCCGGCCACGGCTCTATGGCTAATTTTAATATCTTTTATAGCTTCTCTATGGTTTTACCAGCAAAATATTTACCTTCTGATCAGGACTCACTGTGCTTCGTGAATCTTTAGGATTCATACCTTACATTAACCCTGGAAATTTCTCAATCATTAATTCTTCAAATATTGCCTCCACTATATCTCTTCTCTCCTGGAAACTTTAAAAAAATATTTCAAATTATTTTTAAAGATTTTATTTATTTATTTATTTTCAAAGAGAAGGGAGGGAGAAAGAGGGGGAGAGAAATATTGATGAGTTGCCTCTCACAAGGCCCCTACCTGGGGACAACCTGGCCAGCAACCCAGGCACGTGCCCTGACCTGGGATTGAACCCGTGACCTTTTGGAACACAGGCTGGTGCTCAACCCACTGAACCACACCAGCCAGGGCTCCTGGAAATTCTTTTAATTAATTTATTTATTTTTAAAAGATTTTATTTATTTTTAGACAGAGGAGAAGGGAGAGAGGGAGAGAAACATCAATGTGTGGTTGCCTCTCACTTGGCCCCCACTGGGGACCTGGCTCGCAACCCAGGCACGTGACCTGACTAGGAATCGAACTGGCGACCCTCTGGTTCGCAGCCCAGTGCTCAATCCACTGAGCTACACCAGCCAGGGCTCCTGGAAATTCTTTTTAGATGTAAGTCAGATCTGCATGGTCCAACACAATGGTCACTAGCCCCATGTGGTTGCTGTGCACCCCAACTGTGACTAATCCAAACTGAGCTGTGGTAGAAGTGTGAAACACACACAGGAGTATAAAAGAGTTGGGGGGAGAGAATGTAAAATACCTCCTAATTTTTATATTGATCATACAATGAAATAATATTTTGGATTAATTTAACCTGTTTTTTACTTTAATGTTGGTACTAGAAATTTTTTTTTAAGATTTTTTATTTATTTTATTTTCAGACAGTGGGGGAGGGAGAAAGAGAGGGAGAGAAACATCAATGTGTGGTTGCCTCTCTTGTGTCCCCTACTGGGGACCTGGCCTGCAACCCAGGGATGTCGACTGGGAATCAAACCAGGGACCCATTGGTTCGCACGCTGGTGCTCAATCCACTGAGCTTCACCAGCCAGCGCCCCATTTCTATTTTCATAACCCTATACACACCCGTTATACCACATCTGACACTATGAAACCATTGTCTGTTTTTCTCCAATGGACTGTATGCTCCATGGGAACACACGCTCTTCATTATAAACTACTGTAAACATACATAGATCCACATACCACCTAGCTTTAGTATTTTGCCATATTTGTCATACATCTTGAAGAAATAAAACATGCAGATACAATTGAAGCACTTTCTTGCCTCCTAAGAGGTAACTTGTACCCTAAATTTGGTATTTATTATTGCTATGTAAGTCTTCATACTTTTGTTTTATATACATATTTGTGCATAAATACTATTGTGTTGCATGTTTTCCAACATTACTTAAATGCACTTATTGTACATACCTTTATGCAACTTGCTTTTATCACATTATTTTATACATATCCATACTGATACATATAAATCTACTCAGTTCATTTTAATTGTTGTATTTTTCTGTATTTATCTATTCCAGGAAAAACAAGAAGCTTTACTGGAAGGGAAATGTGATCACATCATACTTCTTGTCTTTTGAGTAATATTTACAATCATTAAAAAATCTATCATTTTCAAATTTCAAAATCTACCACCAAAACATGTTTACACAACAAAATGTAAAAATCCCAGACCTGAAACTGCAAAAAGTATTAATGCCCAAAGTAGGAAGTAAAAAGGTGAAAAAGGAAGTAAAAAAGTAAAAAAAGAATACCTTTAATTTGTTGTGAGGAACTGAAATAGTCTTTATGGAACAAGAAATAAAGCTGTAATTTACAGAGTAACAAACGGCAGAACGAAGAAGCGCTACACAAGCAAGTGATCAGTCCTGTACTTTGCCGGGTATAACGTGCACTTTTTTGCCCAAATTTTTGAGGGAAAAGGAAGGATGTGCGTTATACGTGGGTAGGACCTGAAATACCTTGTGTCTGTTCTTGTGTTTTATAATTATTTGTTACACAAAATTTCTTCTACCACACTATGTTCAAAAATAAGTGTTAAAATACCTTTATAACTAAAAAAAAAACCAAGTATCTAAATATAAATAAATAATTAACTGAATTAAGAAATTAAAATGAAAGATACTTTTTCCTGAAAGTTTGGGCCAAAAACATGTGAAAATGTGGTGTGCATTATACATGGCAAAATATGGCCACAAAAAGGGAAGCTGTGATGGAGATGAAAAAAGTCAGATTCTTAAGTAAGACAATGGGAATCAGGAGATGTTATAAATACTGACACGGTCAATAATGGAAGGATGCTCTTGAAATGTACCAAGATGAAGCCCAAAGGAAGACTGCTGAAATCAGTTCTTCCTCAGAACTATGACTGTGGGTGAACGACTGCTTTTTTATTGGATCCACATTAGATTTTTAAAAGCAACATGCAGGACTTTAAAAAGATCTACTATTTATGTATGTATTTATGTATTTTTAACCCTCATCCAAAGCAATGTTCACTGATTTTAGAGAGAAAGGAAGGGGGACAGAGAAACATAAATTGCCTCCTGTACGTGCCCCAAACGGGGACTGAACCCTCAACTCACATGTGTCCTGACCAGAGATCAAACCCGCAACTTTTTTGGTGGGTAGGATGATGCTCCCATCAACTGAACCACATGGCCAGGGCAAAAACTTACTTTTAAAAAAGGAACAGTATGAACTTTGTACAAATTTACAGGAACCAGGTAAAAGATTATATGCTCTTAGAAAACTACTGGAGTTAAGTACTTCACCTTGTTGTCTCACCACTATCAGCTGATTAAAAATCAGGACTGTGCCCTGAGTGGTGTGATTCAGTGGGTTGGGCATCATCCCACACATCTAAAAGATTCCTGGTTGGGGCACAGGCCTGGGTTACGGGCCAGGTCCCTGGTTAGGGGCATGTGCGAGGCAGCCAATCCATGTTTCTCTCCCTCTTTTTTCCTCCCTTCCCCTCTAAGTAATAAATACATAAAATCTTTAAAACAACAACAGGACTGCAGTATGCTTTATCAATAACCTGGCAGTTACTATAGCCTTTTTATTTTTCAGGGTAAATTTATTCTTTATTGACTTTATTGGAGTGACAGTGGTTAAAAAGTCATACAGGTCTCAGGTGCACAATTCTCTAACACATCCCCCGTACACTGTATTGTCAAACACCTGTCCATCAGCACACATCCCTCCACGTTCTCTTCCACCCTCACTTACCACAGCTTTTGCTTTGAGGAAAACACCTAGAGGTGAACCTACTCACTATAACAAACGTTTATTGCCCATATGTGCCAGGCACTATAAACCAGAAGTTTATATAACCTCTTTCCAACACCAAAATAAATAAACTTAATTACCTATTACTACTTCCAAGATACGCCCTCTCCCACCCAAACATCTTCACTGGGCTCTGAAGTTTTATTTTTGTGATCTTAATCCTCTTGGGGTACTGCATTGCCAAAAGATCTTTCTAGGCACAAACACTGATGCTGAAAATTGACTCCTGTGTTAATTCTAACCTACAATTGCAGCTAAATCATTGTGGCCAATTACTGGTTCAGATGCACTGGCTTTGTTACGGACAACATGCTAAACCACGCCGACAGAACAGTCGCCTCTCGCCTATGGTCAAACCTTTCTCTCTGGTACTATCTGGGTTTACCGGTATTAACAGTTGCTAGACAGATCCCCACTAACATCAGTTGCCATCCAGGAAGTCCCACACTGGTAACCCACAGCAGCACTATCCTGCAGGTATGCTCGGCATAGTGTTTTGTCTTAATTTTTAAAACAGAACATTCTTTTTGCCAAAAATGAAATGATTTCTAACTTTTCTAGAAAAGTGAAATCTGGCAACCCTGACCATACACATGGCATGAACCTAATTTAGAAGGGTCAAGTTCGCCACTCTCCATCAGCTTGTTTCCCTCATTTCTATTACCGATCTGGTTCTTGTAGGTATTTGAGTTCGGAACCCCTACTCTCTCCTACCTCTGTGCTAAACCAGAGCTCATCTTTCACCATGCAGGACACAGGAGCTTCTTGTTTTGGCAGACATACCATAGGAAAAGTTACTACTCAAAAATCCTCCTCATTTTCCTGGAAAGACACAAATCACATTGTTTTTCAGAACAGTTCTATCCAGGAGACCTTTGAAAAGGGTTATTCTTGAACCAATAAGTACTTTCTAAATATCCTGCTCAGAACAGCACAACTGAGTCAGATTTAAATTGCATGATGTTCAAATAAAAGCATGTGCCTATCTGGACCTTTAGTCTGTTTTGATGAAATCGATTAACCCACATCGGGCAAGCTATTAGTTGAATTCAGTAATTATTCGGGCCTCTCTTTGAGTACCACACAGCAGCATGCTGGGTTTTCGGAATGCAGTCAACAAGACACCCTCCGGCCGTCAGGGAGGCTGCAGTGCAGCACAACAGGCAGCTCTAAGACGCTGGTGCAACGAAAGCACACATGAAGGCCGTCTCACAGGCTCGAGGGTGTGCAAGAGGAAATAACCTCTGAAGTAAAACTTGGTTCAGTGAGGGAGCAACAAAGTCCCACAGGTAAGGGGGGGAGATACGGTGTTCAGGGAGAGAGAAGTGAGAGCTTGCGCTGAGTACCAAGGGCTATGGCAAGAAATGAAACTGGGCAGACAGACAGGGGCCAGACTATGAAAGGTCTCCTAAGCCAAATAGGGAAGTTAAGCCTAAGCATCAACCTTGACTCCTACCCCTTCTGCCACTTCAGGTTTTATTCTGAGGGAAGAGTCATTATAAAATAATGAGAAACAGGAACAGAAACTGAAGAAACACTGAAAGAAATCATCTAGACATCAACAAGGCAGGAGCTGCTCTGTGAAAGACACTAGCAAAATTAGAAGCCAAGACAGACTGTGAGATAATATTTGCAAAAGACACATCTGATGAAAGACTTTGTATATCCACAACACAAAAAACTCTTAAAACTCAACAAGAAAACCACCAAATTAAAAATTGGGCGAAAGGCCCTGGCTGGTGGGGCTCACTGGATTCAGTGCTGGCCTCAGAACCAAAAGGTCGCCAGTTCAATTCCCAGTCAGGGCGCATGCCTGGGTTTCGGGCCAGGTTCCCAGTAGGGGGCATGCAAGAGGCAACCACACATTGATGTCTCCCTCTCTTCCCCTCTAAAAATAAAATCTTTTAAAAAAATTGGGCCAAAAGCTTTGACAGACACCTTACCAAAGAAAACAAACATATGAAAACATGCTCCACATTACGCTTTCAGGGAAGTGCGAATTAAAACAAGATGTTACACCACATACCTATTAGAATGGCCAAAACCTGACAATGCTAAACGCTGGTAAGGATGCGAAACTCCTCTCATTCATTGACAGTGGGGATGCAAAATGATGCACTTTGGGAAACAGTTTGGCAATTTCTTACAAAACTAAACATTTTTACCATATGATCCAGTAATTGCACTCCCTGGCACTTACCCAAAGGAGTTAAAAATTTTATGTCCACACAAAAACCTGGACATGGATGTTTAGAGCAGCTTTGTTCGTAATTGCCAAAACCTGGAAACCACCAAGATGGCCTTCAGTATGTGAATGGATAAACTGGTACATGCAATGGGATGTTATTCGGTGCTAAAAAGAAATTAACTAAGCCATGAAAATACATGGAGGAAACTTAGATGCACAGTAAGTGAAAGAAGCCAATCTGCAAAGACTGGATGCTATATGACTTTATATGACATTCTGAAAAAAGGTAATGCTGTGGAGAAAATACAATCACTGGCGGCCAGAGGTGACAGTGGGGGAGATGAACAGGCAGAGGACTTTTAGAGCGAGGAACACATTCTGTAGAGTGATAGATGTCATTGTATGTTTATCCAAACCCATACTCACCCCCAAGAACAAATCCTAAAATAACTTAGACTTTGGATTGTGAAGTATTGGTATAGGTTCACCTTTGGTTTAAGAATTCAGGTGAATGATGTTGACAATGAGAAGCTATACATGTGAGGGCAGAGAATATATCAAAAAATCCCTGAAACTTCCTCTCAATTTTATAAATCTAAAACTACTCTAAAAAATTAAATGGTGCCCTGGCCAGTGTGGCTCAGCTGGTTGAACGCTGGCCTGCAAACTTAAAGGTGTCACATGCCTAGGTTGTGGGCCAGATTCCCGGTTGGGGGAATGAGGCAACCGATCAGTTATTTCGCTCGCATTGATGTTTCTCTCCCTTTTTCTCCCTTCCTTGCCCTTCCCCTAAAAAATTGAAATCACCCTGGCTGGTGTAACTCGGCAGATTGCGTGAACCAAAGGGGTGCCAGTTCAATTCCCAGTCAGAGCACATGCCTAGGTTGTGGGCCAGATTGCCTGGTAGGGGCAGCACAAGAGGCAACCACAGAATGATGTTTCTCTTCCTTTCTCCCTCCACCCCTAAAAATAAGTAAAATCTTTAAAAAACAAAAAGAGGGAAGTAGTTGGTAAGATTCCAGAGCATAGTAAAAGGGGTTAAAGAATGGATACCTAGTCCAAAGCAGTTAACAGTGTAAATACAGGTTTGTAACTGTTACCTGAAAAGTTAGCTGAACTTTTACTATCTTCAATGAATTAGAATGCAGTCACCAGACAAGGACATGTGCAGTGGCAGTGAATGATGCAAAGATGAAGACTCATTCAAATAAATGGATGGGGAAAAATGACTATACCCTTACAAAGAATCGCTTTGCAGCATCATGAATCCAGCAAAAGTTTACAAGTATGGTAATACATTACACATTTATAATGTATAATTGATTATGTCATCTGAGACATCCATTTGCAAGGTTTCACCTTCAGTAGTATGGCACTATAGGCAATATTCTTCGAAGAGAAAAAAACCTATCATTCAAAAGTTTTATTTCTCACCTATTACACGTACCAAAGACTTCAATGAAGGGGAACTTCCAAGAGTCAGTGGTGAAAAACATCGTAAAGCCAAATGAAGCAAACATATGTATAAATAATGGTTGCTTTTGGGTAATGAGCTGCTCACTGATCCTCTCAAAGCCCAGATACAAATAACCTGGGAGAATTACCAGCACATGCACTTCACACAACTGTTAAGCTGTATCTCTGTAGAGAACTGGTTACCAGGAAGGTTCTATGGACACAGCGGGAGATTTAGTTACCTGAATTAACAGTCATGTGGCACCACCAACTGAGGGAAACGTCTCACAATTGGGAGAAATGGCAGAAAAACTGAGTTATTTGCAGGAAAGTGACTGGGGAAAATAAAGGTCTGAGGTACGGGTTTCCAAAACATTTTAAGCCAGCACTGGTGAACAGAAATTTAGTTATAACTTGACCAAGTCATAACAGGGCCAACATAGCTCCTGAACCCTATGGCTCCACATCATCGGGCCGATAGTGACGAGAATCAGTCAATGGCAGCCTCCACTAATGCAGACACACATTTTGGGTTCTTCTGAAGACATGTGGAGTGCAAAACCCCAGCTGCAGTCAGTGTTGTTTCATGCTAAACACTGAAGACACTCTAATTCCTAGAGAAAAAGGTGTACTCCAAATGTGGTATTCAAGGACTTTCACACATTAGCCTCTCATCCTGTTCTCCACAACTCATTTACAGGCCTCTCTGCACTGCAGTTTTCCAGTCTTTCCTCTAACACGTGCAATCTGTCCAAGCCCCAACAATCTGTCAAGACCTACTTCAAATGCCACCTTTCCCCCAACAACGCAGGTGTTTACCTTTCTACAAACTCGACTTCTGTTAGGGGCATTTTCTTGTTAGCATTCATCCTTCTTAGACTGAACGGAGGAAGATTTGTGTATTTAAAAAAAAAATTCAACAGCTTACTACTCAATAAACATTTCCTAAAGTCTTTTAGATCAAATGTGGATTAAAGCATGTGTAACAGTCTCGAATCTTTTTGCCTTTTATTCTTCTTAAAAAGGATTGGCATCATCTAACTTCCCCAATGACCTTCCAAATTCATGACATCAGTTGTCTTGAGCCAAGTTCTTCTTGCCTTATAACCACCCACTAACTGACCACCTGCACACAACTTAGAATGAGCTTTTAAAAAATCGTAAACTATGTATTACTCACCAGCTTGATGTCCTTCAATGACTTCCACTGGAATACATGGTCCTGCGTTTTGGTCCATCCACGTTCCCATTCTCCACTCAAGACACCCTCCTAATACACCATTCATACATTTTTTGTTTCTCCAGGATGGTAAGCTTTTCCTTCTTACAGTTTCTGCACCTACTATTGCTTCTGCCTTAATATTTACTGTTACCCAAGACTTACTCCAAGGACTGACTTCTTAAATCCTCAGCTCCATGATCCCTTTTCAGATGCATTTCCTGTCTGTCTGTGCATTGATTAATGTCTAAGCATATAATAGGTATTTGTATGCATTTACTATATAAAAGCTTTAGGTTTTCAGTAACTGCTTACCCCCACCCCACTCCTGCAATATCCAATGGTTGACAAAATTAACCTTTTTCATAGCAACTTTTTCTTACAAGCCTAGAAAATTACCATCATTCAAAAAAATTACTTGTTCAAGGTCGTAAAATGGGCTCAAATATCACAAATAAGGGAAAAATTTTATTCACCTTTGTAAACAACAGGCACTCAAATGGACTTAATAGCCAAACATAATCTTGGAACAAAAAGAGGCTTGCATTTTATAACGCAGTAGCAAAAATCCTTCGACTTTTAAATGAAAACACAAAATTGTTAAGGCCATGGGAAAAAAAACATTTTTCAAATGGTAGTTGTGGTTTTCTTAAAGCTCAGGGAAATACCTCTGAAACACCTCAAAAAAGAAACAAAAAACTTCAGTGCCTTTTCTGAGTTCCAGTCTAATTATTACGTGGTGCCATATGCTAAGGAACATCTCCTACCCCCAAGCCCCACCAGTGGACTAAAATTCAACATGGGTAAACACTTATGTGATCATTTCATTTTTCTTTTGCACTATCTTCCAGGTGATACATCAAAACGTCAAAATGCACTAAATATTACTTGTGGAAAAAGATTAACCCCCCACAAAATGCAACGATTCATTTCCAGAGTTTTAATGTTAATTTAAAATTTTTTATTGATCTTAGAGAGGACGGGGGAGGGAGGGAAAGAGAGAAACATCAATTTGTTATTCCATTTATTTATCGGTTGATTCTTGTATGTGCCCTGATGGGGGATAGAACCCACAAACTTTGTGTTTCAGGATGCCACTCTAACCAACTGAGCTAATCTGGCCAGGGCTTAATGTTAATTTTTAGGCTAATATTTACAACCTTTGTTAGTGAGTTCATTTACTGACATTAAAAATTATGTCACTATTAACATTTTGTTTCGTTAGACCACTTAATCACACACATGGTCCAACCATTTACCGTCTCCTTTGTTTCTTCTGTTTCGTCCTTACCATCACATCCCCTGTATTTTTTCTTCTTCCCTTCCTTGCCACTACAATGCTGGAGCAAAGCCCCGAGATTAAACTGAGGTATGGGCCTCTTTCCTTTGGGATCACAAAACCATTTGGGATCTTATACCACTTATACCACAAAATAATGCCACATACTATTTTGGGAAAGAAATGGACGTACTAAGAAATAAGTCACCTTCCCTGCTAGAGCAATTAAGTGTTTTCACTTTAACTTCCATATACTATACTACCCTCTTACTAACCACAATGTACCAGGGAGGAAGAAAATCCCAAATCTCACCACCTTTTCCCTCTTAATTTAAAAAGCAGCTACCATGAAAATCAAGCAATGAATTAACCATTTACTGCAATACAATGATCCCTACAAACATTCCAAAAAGAGTACAAAGATTCACCTCCCTTCCCCCACACTGCCATTTTTGTGATCAGCTGCCTACTGTCACTTTTAACTGGAGCTGGAAAATAGAAGGCTTAAGTAAATTCAAAGTCTTCACTGGGTTTTACACAGGGACACTTAAATAATTCTTCTTGGAGATATTTTATCAGTCACCTATTTTTACCCTGAAAAAAGCTTGAAATATAAAATTAGTATTTAAAGTACCATACAAATGAAAAAGAAAACAAGCCAGACAAAGGAGTAAGGTACATTTCAATTTAATCATTGTGCATACAAGTTTATAAAACTGCTAGCTAGACACACAGACATTAGGTCGCAAAGGAGATTCAAGAATTCTTGGTTCATGCCTAAATAATTATCTTAAACTATGGAGATTTGGCTATTTACTCTCATCACTACCACCACATGCATTTAAAGTTAAATACTTACCAAATTTTCAATGTCTGTTTATCCTTGCTAGAAAAGGACAGAGTTCCTTAGAAATTTACTCCACTTTAAATCTTAAAGACATAAATTACGTGTCCATATGCTGTTTAGTACTTCCATCATCACAGATATCAATTTTCAGAGTGCAGAAAACTATCATCGTTCATACTGGAAAGCATTGACGTTGACTGCTCATTATTGGCTTACAAAGATCAGCAGAAGATACAACGTGAAAACATCCTTAGTGTACATTGACATTAGCTAGGATGTGGCTAAAGACTAGAGGGGAAGATAAATTAAAAATATACACAGCGGCTAATTTTCACTGGTATACACAGTTCCGGAAACCAGTATTTCTAACTCAAGTTTTTCATGCAAGGTTAATTACTTAAGAATGCACTGGATATTTTCAAGCCTGAGTCAAAAAGAATCAATTAGCTTACATTACCATATATTAGGCCAGCCCTCCTCCAACCTTACCCACAGCTTAACTGCTCACAAATCACTACAACAGCTTCAACAAGCACAGGAATTCTGGTATTTAAATTTTATACCTATGCAACGTGGGGGCCAAAAGCATAGAGAAAAATATTTTGGATGTCAACTAAAAAGAAAATCTTAAAGCTTAAAATGATAAATCCTAGATAGTTTTGAGTAAAAACTACCCCCCGCCACTTCACTAAAAGGAAATCATTTGTTAAAAATTATTGTACTTCTATTCTACTCTGTTACATAAAGGTCAGAAAAAAGTGAACCCAGATTACTACGGAAATGTCAGGAGGTAAAACAATCACCTTTTCTTAGTGTTCCCAATTCAGGTAGTATCTAAAGACTGTAGAAATTCAAATTGCTCACTCTTTGATGAAAGTGTCCCCTTTCGGGTAAATTTAAAAGAAAACTGATATACAAAAGTATAAAATAGTACTCACCAGAAAGGCAGCTTTAAAGAGATGGTTTTAAGGAAAATCATTTCCACTGTATTTACGCCATTTCTTATACAAATTAAACTGTGAAAGGCAATGAAACTTAAGCCCTTAGGCAATTTTCTATTAAAAACCAAGTGGATATCTTATAAAATATATTTTTCATCAGTTGACCTTTTTGAAAAATTTAACTGAACACAAAGACTTCTGTATAAAATAACATTAAGATAATGTATTTTTCGTGCCCAATCACCATCCCAGTTTAATAGGAGTACTTTTATGGACAGACTCTCTCACTCAAATCAGAGATCATTACACTTGGGTGGTAAAGGAGAAAGCCATGCATCCTAGTCAATGAATGATACAGGCTGAAAGGATGTTTCAGGCTTTTACAAACTTAAGTTATGCTTTATTTATTCTTCTCCTCAGTATTTCAAATGTTTATCAACATAAGAGTACAATATTTAAAGGTTAAAGGAAATCTCTCATGGATGGGTTAAGACAATAACGAATTCTGGTAGAACCAATGAAAATAATAATAAAAACTTAGTATCTTTTACAATCCATCACATCCCCGCTGCCCCTCAAAAGAAATACACGAAGAATCTGTCTAGATTTCTTGATGGGTAGTCAGCTTTCATTTGAATATTAGAAAGTATTGTGTGTTATTCTTGGCTCAAAGTAAAATGAACCCAACAGAATAGGTTACAGTTTACCAAAGGTGAACTAAATTAGTACTTACAGCAAATTACTAAAAACACAAACACAAAATACCATTTATCACTGCTAGAGATGAGAAACTTAACTTTTTTTAGGTTGATTCATACTGTAAAAAGTCAAAAGGTAAATAAATGCCACTATAGAAGTAGCTTAAATAAAAGACCCTGGACCCAAAGCCCTGTGCTGCTTATGAAATACCAAATTGAGCATATAGCCAACAGAAACTTTCACTGTCTTTTTCTTTTATATACAATAGATCTATTTAAGCTCAACCACAACCAAGTAATAAAGGAGGCTAGCAAACCTAGAACTAATTGGCCCAAGTACTGAGTGTTTGAAAGTGTCCAATGGATCTACTGTTATACTCACATTTAAGCAACTGCCCTTTCTTCCTTGTGTGGGTTATATGGATATGTTTGAAAAAAAAATAGGAACATCAGGTACTTACAGATTAAACTAACCTGTACTGGCAGGGCTGTGGGATTTTTCTTCTCTACCAGTAAGTAGCATATGCTGAAATTCTGCTGCTAGTTAACAAAAACACAAATTGTATTAAACTGAGGAGTTCAATCCATACTTTAAAAAGTCAATGTGCATTAAATTTCCTCAGAGTCTGACATTAATACACTTAAAAACTTTTCCCTACGTCTTACAAAAATTACCTTATTATTAGCTATTAAATCTAGAATAACCTTAAGAGAATGAGTTAATAACACTGTATATCTCTTGGACACAGCTCAATTTTAATAAAACTATGTATTCCAATGTGTATTATGTGGAAAGTTTTCTTACTCTAAACAGGGAGAACATATACGTAGGAAAAATAATCTCTTCGATGTGATTAATTTCTAAATTTAAGTATATGTAGACACCCCACAGAGGCAAACAATTTTCAGTAGTTTTAAATTCAACTTTCAAAAACTTTCATTTCACTTTCTTACTAGATTTTAAATGACAAGAACACAGGCTGAGAAGGAACTCCTACTGCTTCTCCTGGAAGCACACACAGACAGATGGAGAGAAAGGGGCTTCTGCTCACTAACTACAGACCCCGTATTCGTCCAGCTCGAACTTACAGGACTTTATTAGCTCTTCTGCTGGATCACTTGGGTGGGTGCACTGCCTTGTTTTATTACTAGTAGAAACTGGGGAATGATGCTGCAAATCTTACTTTTATTCTGACAAACTATTTATAAATATTGAGAATAAGCTACATTCTAACAAATGATTTAGTGAAAAGTTAGTAATAAATGCAAACCAAGCGCAAGAATGCTGTTACCTTTCTTTATATTTAAAGTTCTTAAGTCCAAAACTAAACAGTGGCCTCTCCCCCAAATAATCACTACTGGTATGTGTGTAATACACCGAGGACACATTACTCTCGATCTTTATCAAAGATGGGCATCAATGAATTTCATTGCCAGTTTGTCAAAATTAACCAAAGGTGAAGGCATATAGATCCCTAAAAAAACCCCAGACACGTAAGAATGCTAAAGGGCTGGAGAATTCCAGTGAAGGACTTCCCCTCTTTACAAACACAGCATCACACAAACCCCTGACCACATACACAGCACATCACTGAAGCTGCACCATATCACCACTTTACCCATCATTACAGCATTTAGAATTAATGGGTAGGGTCTATAATCAACCATTAATTGTTTACTCACATGTATCTTCTCTGCAGTTAATTTCATCAAAATAAAACATATACACATATTCTCACAATATAGCTGATGAATATATGCCTCCTAAAGAACCTAACATTAAACCAGTCTTGATTTATAACATGCAGTGTGCTCCAAATAGAAATAGTTCAAATTAGTTTCGGTGAAGATATCCTGTGGGTCTCCAATCTCTGCCTTAATGTGACTTCTATACCTTGCTTAGTAAAATAAAGATATCTCCACCTGAGGATACATGACAGATTTAAAAATGATGGTTCAAAAATGTGAAAACTCAGTTTCAAGCTTTTTTCCCCGAGTTGGGAAAATGAAAAGCTCTTCCTATTATGGCCAAATTATGCAAGAATGTATAGAGCCCAGCAAAGAAAAACAATGCTAATAAAAAGCAATTATTTCTCTTCTGAGCCTTACTAAGGAAACCTAGTTTAAAAAAATAAAAGCTACATTCAGCCTTGGCTGGTGTGGCTTAGTGGATTGAATTTTGAATGCTGGCCTGTGAACCAAAGGGTCGCCGGTTCGATTTCCAGTCAGGACCCATGCTGGGTTGTGGGCCAGGTCCCCCCAGTAGGTGGTGTGCAAGAGGCAACCACACATTTATATTTCTCTCTCCCTGTCTTTCTCCCTCCCTTCCCCCATTCTCAAAATAAATAAATAAAAATCTTAAAGAAAATGCTACATTCAAACCTATTATTTCCTCCCCCAAAATGCCAAGAACATTAAAACACTTGGAAAAGTTGAAGATATTTAAAATATTTGGGAACTCAAAGTCCTGCTTTCCCTGTATCCTATGCATTACTTTGAATTAGGCTCTTAATAGAGGTACCTGAGAGCCAAGATATTAAAAGTATAGTTCTGAAAATTCAACATTACAAAATTGTGCATATCACCATGTTCATGACACTATATACATTTTAAAAGTAACTGCTTATTTGCCAAGAAATGCCACACAGAAAATTAGATGGTTTCTATGCTAGAAAAACAAAAGGTTATTTATTATAAAATGACTGAGATGACAAAACACTAGGAAGGAGGGGGGAAGGCAGTAACCTTCACTAATATTCAAGTCATGAGATAGCAAGCAGAAATGTAATTAGGGGAATGTTTACTTGCGAAAATCTACTTTATAGTCATTAGTGTTAGAACTGAACCCTTCCCTTTTTTTAAGACTTTTCTATAAGTTGCAGTGAGAGAAAATCAGTTTCATTTTGGAAAAACTTACAAAGGTTATTCAATACCAGGTAGGGAAATATCATCTTTTAAAAAAGGCATGCCTGATTTACACAAAATTTTAGAGTATATATTTAATTTTTTAAAATCTAACCAATACAAGTGTATATTTTACCTCTATAAAGAGGTGACCTTCAACATTTCATTTACCAAGTTTTACCAGCGGATGTAAGAGACACTTGAAAGTTACGTTACTTCTTAAAATCTTACTTGTCTGAGTCACAGAACTGCAGAGACAGCAAAGAAACTACATCGTAAGTATCATCTTCAGCAAATTATGCCACCCTTAGAAAAATCCCCCTTACCCCTGGTACAAGCATGTAAGAGTTTATTTCAATTATAATTATTTCAATTATCACTATTAGAATTAGAACAAGCAGCTTCACTCTTAAATATTGGGGGATGGTGCAACAGAAAACAACTCCAAATAAGGAGTCTAAAAAGGTATAATACTAAGGCTATAAAATATTCCAATGGAATATTTTTGTGACAAAGTTTTTTCAAACATTAAAATCTTTTCCCCCATGACTTGGTTTACATAGAAAAGCATGTGAAAGTTAAACAGGTGAAAATTTAGAGTTCATTTAATGCATATTTTTTCTTTATGCTTCCAAGAATTGAAATGACATAAAAACACAATCCCAGGTTTGTACTCTATGTTGCGCTAAATATTGTATTCTATGTTAATTGTTACTGTTCAGAGGAAAAGGCTATCTGGATAGAATGGTAGCTCAAACACAGGAAGAAACAAAACCCAAGTTTATGTTTTGGCCTCTCTTCTAATTCCCTCTTTACCGCCTAACAACATGCAAACATAAACACACCTTTCCTCACTACAGAAAAGCAAACTTTAGTTGGAAACAAATGTCGATACTTCTCATGTATGCAGATTGTATTGTCACTAAGGCTGAAAATGAACCTCAAAATAATCATTTCAAAACTACAGTTCAATATACACACTTCAGCACTTAATACAATTCTGGTTTGGCTACCTGAGTACCAGTAACCTACCCACACTGACAGGTCTGTAATACCCAAACTCTTTCATTATCTTGGATGTGCAGTGTATACGCGTACATACCACACACAGACCACCTTCCCACTTTTCACAGGGCTCTACATTAACATTTGCTCTAATGTGGTGAGGTTTGAAAAACATAAAGTCACAAGCATTTCCAGGTAACCTTTCAACCTACTATAATGTTCAATGCATAACTCTGGAGTTAAATATGCTTATTTCAGTGCCCAGGAGCATTTCCAATAATTAAACTTATACTTGAGGTTAAATTTAATACTTTGAAAAGCAAATAACCAGTAACACTTTCCTAAAAGTGAAAAGTGGAAAATTTAACTGAAACATTTCATGCCTCCAAATCAAGAACGTCAAATTTTGTCAATATACTAAACTGCAATATAGCAATACCAGCTTTACCGAGGCTGTTAAATATTATACAACACAAAGTAAGTTACATATTAAATACTTCTTGTTTAGTAACACCACAGTCAAACATGAATATTAATATAGAGCCTTCTCTGCCAAAAGAGTATAAAAATCCTACGTTTAATTAAATTTAGGGGCCTTCACCAAACTTGCTGCAAGTTTGGGGACATAAATATCCAACAGCCATCAAGCTGTGAAAGCCCCTATAAGGAATAAAATAAATCCCACTTGCCTCAGACTGAACAGGGCAACACTGAGACTCAGCCTCAGCCTGTCCTATGGCAGGGCTATAGGAAGAAGAAAATTTTAATTTTAGAAAAACATTACCCAATTAATTTAAAAGACATGCATTAAAAAAAATCCCAATGATCAAGCAAGCAAAGGAAAAAAAGTAGCTCTTAAAAAACCAAAAAACAAAAAACTACTGTCCACTGTAATTCTGCTCTGAGACCATAGTTATTTTTGTCAGGACCTCCCCCCAATACCAGTTTAATTAAGCTGAGTTCAAGTTCAATATGTAACTTGATCAGTAGAAAAGAAGCACACTAACAGTATCTTCCCCATTCCTAACAGTACATGTGTGAGATATTACTAAAATATTAAGTATTCAAATGAAACGATAATTCCAGTAGCCACTCAAAAGTTGTCCTGCTGGTCTTATTTCTGTCATACAGCAGTAAAATCTATACAATAGAAACTAGTGCCAGACAAATGTTTAAGCCACTTTTTAAAGAAAAAGGTGATTAAGAGTAGATATAAGGCAGAGCCAAAGCTAGCAGCCCCATTAATCTCGCAACTTCCTATATTGTGGCGATTGCAATGCCTGCCTGAAATTATTTAGTCTCCAAAGTCTTCTGTAAGGGCAGATGAAGTTTACTTTGGTCAACTCTATTACTTAAGGAAGCATGTGTCTAAGTAAGAGTTAATTATTTCAACATAATTTGTTCCACTCACGACTGATTTAACCACATTATGGACCCCAGAAGCAATTAGGTAAAGGTATTTTCTAGAAGCTTAATTATGCTGATGCATGCATACATTATACCTTGAATATATCAAATGAGCGTCACCTGAGTCATATGCCTACAGAACATAAGAGTTGGTGTACTTGTTTTTAAAGTGCCATACATAAGTTTGATTTGACTTTTAATGAGAATTCTGCCACTTACTTAAAAGTGGTAATATTTTCTCCCATCAGACTTCAAGAAGCAATAAATGTTGACATAAAATACCAGCCCTCTTTGCATTAAATGCAAATAAAGCTTTACATAATTTTTGAAACACCATGCCACGTTTACCTCCCAAAGGTTTTCAACGTATTTTTCTTTGGCAGTGTAAATATGCTGCCAAATTCCAAACCTATGTCCGTAGGCAGGTGTTTGGGGGGGGGGGGGGGGGGGGGGGGGGGGGGGGGAGGCGGGCAGGTGGAGCTACAAGGATTGGCTGCCAGGAAAAGGATGAAATTCATTGTTGCTGACACCTGGATGTTGCCCTTTCTAACTACAGAATTTTCTGAACCTCAATGGTGCCGCATAGCACAGGAGCAATAAAACCAACGGAGCAAAATTTCAGATTTAAAAAAGTACCCAACTCTGTAATACTTGCAATGTTCAATTTAAATAAATGACTTTACTTGTCACTTAACATACACAGACCCATTTATGACTAAAACATTTCAGTATTTTCCAAGGCTTTTTTAAAAAGAAAACTTCTTCAGATTGCATTGCATGTCTTGTATCTACACCTTGACATAATGGTTAAAAAGAAATGTTACCATTTTCTTAGAAGTCTTAACTTTATGTTAAGAAAAAACTAAATATAAAGGTCCTTATAATTATACGTTGTAGAGGTCATTTGATACTTAAATACGAATAAATTTATCCAGCACAAGATTAAAAAAATGGATGCCAAAAAAGGCTCAATAGGAGCTCTTATTATGGATTCACAACACAAAATACTCAATAATAGCAGTCACCTCTACAGAAAGGCTTTCCATCAGAAAACAGTAACATTCAAATTTCCAAGGATGAAAAAGTTAGTAAAGCCATTTAAGGCCTAATAACCCAATGTAGCCAACTAATCAAAGACATCCTCTCCTCTAAGACTGTAATAAGAACGTTCACATCCCCACCTGTTAGCCACCCTAAAAGAGACGTTTAGACTCTCAACATTACACTTAGAACATATACCAGTCCATTAACAGCATAAAAAGCTAGTACTGCTTGACCTAAGCTTCTAGAAGCTTGCACCTGAAAAGCTTCTGAGGTCCAGGCAGTGCTGCGTATCGGAACGATCAGAAGGAAGTGAGCGGTCTGGCACTAGGCTCTAACTGTCATCAGCAGGGAGGAGGAAACAGCAAGGGTTACATTGTAAGTATCTAGGACATCTAACAAGTACTGACACCAAGGGGACAAAAAGGTGATACAATATAAAGCTTTCGTGTCGAAGTTTTTCTGTTAACGAAAGCACTAATGTACAATTCTATATATTCTGGCCAATTTAAAACATGCAGCTAAGGAACAACCTATAGTTCAAAGACAGAATCCAATGATATATCAACACTGCATTGGTGACTATGAATTTTATTATGTGGACACCTAACGTGGCATGCATCTGTACAAACCTTTCAGGCAGTGGTCCACAGCTGGGTTATGAATAAAAAGGCATAAATTTTTCTCTCATTTTATTACAATGAAGTTTAACAGTACAGAAAAGTCACATGACCTTGGTGGGTCAGATTTCATAAACCCTGCAACATGAGGAACTCTAAATACATTAAATATTGTTACACATTCAGACTTCCAATGTACAGGTACTTGGAAACAGTTACAGCCCTCACCAAGCTAGGTTGGGGACATGAGGTCCAACAGCATCTGAAATGCTGTGAAGGCATAACTTTACAATAGCAATGTAAGCTTACAGAACTTGCCTTTATTAAGGTGGTATGTTCATGTAATTCCAGCGCCTTCACAATATAACGAACCAAATTTACTATACTTCACTTCTAAAAACCTAGATGAAACATGAAAAAGAAGCCATACAGTATAAATTGCAACTTCAGGAAAAGTTCCTGTTTTATTATTCCAAATAATTTTTCCCATGTAAAATAAATGTCCAATAGTTCCTGGTATGTGGGAAGATAATGTTTGTTAAAGTCACAATGAAGCCTTATTGACGGAAGCTTGGCTATATAAACAGCACAAGTTGAGAAAAGGTTTAATCTCCAAACCTATTAGATTGGATGAAGTGAGATCAGTAACGGCCACCTTGCGACATTACAGGAGGTCTCATTCCCATTGGAGGTCGAGGAGGCCCACCTTGGTAAGGGGGCACCATTGGCGGTCCCTGCCCATATGGCGGCATAGCGCCAGGGAGGTAACCTGGCATGCCTTGATGATGACCACCATACTGACCTAAAAAACACATTTAAAACACAAAAAATAGATTGAGTTGGTCTGTGCATTGTACTTTTAAATGCAATATATTTTGCAGATACATTTATTCTATGTGTATTCTCAAAAAATCCACTAAAAACAATAAACGCAAAAAGAGGAATACCATGAGGCGGCATTGGGGGTCTCATTCCTTGTTGCTGTGGGATGCCTGGCTGTGGTGGCATCATACCTCCAATTGGTCCAACTGGTGGATTACCAATGGGAGCCTGTCCTGGACGAGGAAGGTTACGTTGATATTTAGGTAACTGTGCCCTTCGCTCTTCCTAGGAGTAAAAATAAGCCAGATGTTAAACACCTAAATACAGAGGCTTATTAAGCATAAAGGCAAGTATCTAAAACGTCATTTATAGAATATTTTTTAAAAAGTGTATGTTTACTTCCCAACTGTTACTTTTGCCCCACAAACCAGTCCAACTACTTAAAATCTCAATATGCCTTGTCCTGACTAGTGTGGCTCAGTAGGTTGAGCTTCAGCCTGCAAACCAAAAGGTAGCCAGTTCGATTCCCTGTCATGGCACATGCCTAGGTTGCAGGCCACGTCCCTGGTTGGGGGCATGTGAGAGGCAACCAATTGATGTTTCTCTCCCTCCCTTCTCCTTTAAAAATAAATAAATAAAATCTTTAAAAATATATCACATTTAAGAAAACCTCATCTATTTTTATAGTTAAAACACAGATAATAACTTTAGAATTTATAAAATGTTTCAGCAAGAAGGCATCTAGTAAAAATATATGGACTTAAAGAAATATGCAGTTCCTACCGCTTGCTTCACTGGTTCTTCAATTAATTTACAAATCTAGGTCTAACTAAAATGATTTTTAAAAGTAAGAAGCCAACTAACTGTCTTCTTTTTAGAAATAGTCTGGTGGGAGGGAATGCATCTCAGATCAAAACATGCACTATTCACTTTATTTTGTGGTTCTTAAAACTCAAAATGGTAAAATCCACTTAGTAATTAATTATTAAATCAGACCAGTAAGACTATCACTGTACAAAGTAATACTTGTCAAATGGACAAGCTGGTACAATTATATTCAACAAAACTCTGATAGTAAAAAACTGTAAACTTACCAGTGATATATCCTCATCGGGATGGATCAACTTACTGGTTGCACTGGTTGTTGTAAGAGTAGCAGGCTTACTTGTTATTGAAGCCGCCGGCTTAGCTGCAGTGCTGTTTGTTGTACTAGTGGTTGAAGCTGTGGACTGTGTGTAAGCAGGAAATGTAGGCTTCGGGGGTTCTGTAGTTGTTGCAGGAGTACTATTTAAGGGCTTGAAATCTGTACCAACAGGTCCTTGGACAGCTGCCTGTGCCTGTAAAACACAATCTTTCATCAACAAAACCCCAATCTGAGTATATCAATTACCAATTTAAAAATAAGACATGAACATTCAATAAAGGACTAAACCTAAATGAAATTAAAACAAAGCTAACATGATAAATGCTCCACAAAATCAAGACAACATGTAAGAATATCAAAAGGTGCTGGGTCAGTCACACCCAGAACACAGCACCGGAACAAAAAAGACTGCATATTTAACTTCTCATGTCATCTACCTCCCTCACCAAGTTATTTACGAAGCTTTGTATTTATTCCAGATTGATGAGTATAGTATTATATAATGGAATAGCAAATGTTCTATTTTCACTATTCTAAATTAGTTGTTTAATCTACCAAGAAACTCAAAAACAAAAACAAAACAAAAAAAAAAAGTTAGAAATTACAGAATACAAATGTTTGGATAAATTTCAGTTACTAAGCATAGCATAATTAATAATAATGGTGACACATTAAGAATGTCTTTTGGAGATGTTATTTATATAAGTAATACAACACCCTCCCAATTAACAATGGCTGGCTGATGATTATCATGGTCAAAAGAGTTTAGAAGGATCTTTCAAGTATAAAATTACCAGTAATTAATGGTTTACTTTGTGTAATACCAAACATCTGAAACATGTAAACTTGGACAACTTCAGAACCAAATGCAAAGTACTGAATTTCCTTACATTATCTGTGATGCATTAGATTAAACAGCTTGAATCAAAATAGCTTAATCATGCATCAGGCTAATCATTGGCTACTATAAGGCATTTACTGCTTACATGCTTTTAACCCTTTAGAACCATGTAAGTTTGGGGTACATTTCTTTTCTCGGTTCAATTTTTCAAATACCACTGATTTATATATCATTAATCTTAACTTTAAAAAAATTAAATAGTGTATTTTTTGGGAAAAGTTTTAGCTTTAAAGTAGGGTCCAAAGGGTTAAGTTATAAAGCCATTTTAACAACTTTAAACTGCAACTTCCTGCGTACTTGTGCTGTGCTAGGAAACAGAGCTTTAGAAGATGCAGACAGACTTTCTGAATTGGATGAAGCTGTACTTGAGCTTGTTACAGGTGTCCCCATCTGTAGCATAAAAGAAAGGAAACAATGAAAAGTCTCCAAACAAATGGGTGAAAACAAGCCATGTGGTAGACTTTTTTTGGTATAGATTGCGTATTTGTAAATGCAAAGTATAATGCAACCAAATCCGACTTATTTAATGAGACAGGCAGTTAATGCATTTACAATAAACAAAGTGACAATATGAGCCTCAAAAAAATTAATTCTACACCAATAAACCTAGTTAACCAGTTTCTTTTCTAAAACTAATGTTTTGCAAATGTGATATTTCAAAAATGATACCTTCAACTGAGGATAAAGATTAATAACATTTTAATCCAATTCTCTATCAATGACCATACAATAGATTTTTGCTAAAAGTTTAACATTTCTCAATAAACAAAATCCCCACCCACCTGAAAAGCGTAAGTTAATGTACTTAAAGGACACTTAAAATGTAACTGCTTTTAATTTAGCAACTACAAAAACAGAAAAAAAATTGAAAAGAAACATCTATGAGATAATTTTAGAGCAAAAAATAAAGAACATAAATCCTGATCTCCTAAATTCTGAATACATTTGCTAATTCGGAATAAAGCTGGGGGGAAAAAAGTAACCACCACTATAAACATACTGTATGTAACAGAATCACTCTTCACTTCTGAATTCTGGAGACAAAATCAGTAAGAAATTAAGTGTGACTAGGTCAAAAGCCATTAAATGACACTCTTCCAGCAAGTGTGCAGTACTGCAGTCTGTCCCTGTTCTGGACTAGAAAAGCCCAACAAATGATTTGTTCAGGTCTTAGGATTTTCATCTTTGGCTTTAATTCCACTCATAGTTCAACAGGTAAAGGTGAAACACTAAACATAACATATTTAACTCCCCAAAAATTAAACTTTCCTTTTTAACGAAAGCTAGAACCACCAGAGTTCAAAGCAATGAAAAATTAACATACTATCTCTCGCTCCAGTCAATCTTTTATAAGTAGAGAACATCAATGTATGCAAACACGGAAGAAAATAGGCCACTTCTTACTACGGTTAATAAATTACACTAAAAATATAAAGGAAAAATTGATCTGGGACAATTTCCAAGGATTTCTGTAAACAACTGCATTTTACCTTTAAATACAAGTGCACTCCTTCCTAGGAATTCCAACTTACCTGTCCAGCACTGGGGAAAAGAGGCTTAGTAACTGGAGGCTGTGGAGCAGGAACTGTTGCTGTTGGTGCAGGTGGTCTATTGAGAATACCTGGTGCTGAAACAGCCTGTGCTTGGGTCATTGGAGGAATTCCAGGACGTGGAACAGGAGGGGGCATACCTGTAAAGAAGAAATGTTGGGAAGGAGACCCAGTTGTTAAAGTATTTAGTTCAGAAAAAAGTTACTTCCCCAAAACTTTGCTGTTGCTATATGTGCCATATTAAAAATGCTTCCATACTACAAAGTCACTAACAACAGACTTCTGAACTCAGTGAAATCCAAAGAACTTCGGCATTTGTCCCTTGTAACAATCGTGCCTCAAACTTTCTATTCCTTTGTAGCTGTTCAGAATTTTCGGAAGTGAAAGGTATCATTACAGATCCTGTTTGTAGGCAAAGCAGCAATTAAACTTAATATTAATGATTCAGCAAACCTTTTGAAACATATAAACAGAATTACATCAATTATCTGACAGATGTGCCCTGAATTTTAATGCAAATTACAGTAAAAACCTGCTAAATCATATACCCATAAACTTTCCAGAAAACTAAGTTATCCCATTATACATTTTAAATAAATTTTCCCAAAATGTATCACTAGTGCATTCTTTCAACTTCCTCAATATAACTTTTACTGCACATTATCAAATGAACATTGGTTATCATTCTGTATCACTTTAAATGCCCCAAATTATCTTGGAGCACTCTGTGTGTGGAGCTGTTTGGACTGTAAATTAACCCTTTCCGTAGGAGCACCGGATATATTCAGCACCCATCTGATGACCTGTGTGGACGAGCGCCGGATATATCCAGCACCCATACAATGGCTCACCTTGTACAGCGGGAGTGTCGTGGCGGAAAGAGCGCTTGTACCAAAAGGGTTAATGGCTACACTGACAATTACAATTTTGCTGCTGCTTTATTTTTCTGGTTCCTTTTATATCAACTATCACTTGAGTACTTCTAAACCTGCTACTGATTACAACCCAAACTTGCCAAGACTAAGTACAAAAACAGCAAGGCAACCAAATGAGAGATCTTAAAGGGCTCCACGGCACGCTTATTTGGCTCATCAAATTCCTTTCTCCACATTATAGTCTAAAAAGTCAACATACTTCATTTCCTACACTGCCTTGCAGCTAGAAGGTCAATTACAGCTATTTCTGGTCAATGATATGTAAGGGGCTAAGGAGCCTCTGCCTCTGGGAAAGTTACTTTGCTCTCTAATAAAAGAGAAAGGCGAGCACATCGTTGCTGACACCCTTTCTTGCCTGAGTGATCTTTGTTGCCACCGAGTGACAAGCTTAAAGGAAAAGAACTAAGGTTAACAAAGTAGAAAATGTTAAAAGTATTGAGTTCTTGATATCACCAAGCCGCTGAATGTATCACTTCCCTTTTTGGTGAAATATTCTCTTAATATCTCTATTCTTAATAATAAATGTCTACATTGTCTAATACAGTTTGTTCAAATTCTCTATTACTTGCTAAAAGAGTCTCTTATTACTCATTTAAAATATTCCTAAAAAATATGACCTCTCTTAAGTAAATGAGCTTCAGTGCACAGGTTCTGTGACTCATTTTGGCTGCTTT